>OVAX01001238.1:25633-50045 GCA_900406405.1 Lepidium africanum | reverse complement strand
ATAACCATAAAAATTAAAACACAAATATAAATATAAAATTAAATTAAATTAGTGGGGTATGGTGTTGAATTTTATTAAACAAAACCATTGTAAAGAATGAAAATTGAATGGATGTTGAATTTTGAGGTGGAATAGAGAGAAGATGATGTGAAAGAAAGAAAAAATGATAGTAAGGAGGGTGTTTAGAAACAAAACCAATGTAAATAGGTGTTACCTTAAAAAAAACACTCTATTCATGAACGACTGTTAGGCATTCCTAGGATTAAAAAGAATTTCAACTGTTCTTTGTTCTTGCATATTTTTTCCATTCATGAGAAAGTACATAACTGTATTTGAATTAACCCTTTGTAGCAAGAATAAAACAAGACTGATGGGCTTTTTAGATGACTTACATTAGAGAATGACTATTAGGGTCATTAAGTTAATAGATTAGATTAGGGCTGAGTCTTTGGTCCGAACCAAACCAAACAGTTCGGTTTAATCGGTGATCCGTTTTTGGTTTTTCAAAACTGATTCCGAATTAATCCGAAATAAATTTTCGATTTGGTTAAGTTTCTTAAATAATTGTATCGGTTCGATTTGTTTGGTTTGGTTTTTTGGTTTTTTGGTTTTTTGGTTTTTTTGTTTTTTTTTTGTTTTTGGTTTAAAATATATAAAAATTCCGGTTTAAAACTAAATTTTTGGTTTTTAAAATCAATCGGTTCTAGGTATCCGAACTGACCGAATCAAAAACCGAATTTGAAATTAAATGAATTCCGATTAAAACCCAAAATTGAACCAAAAACTAAAATTTCGGTTTGGTCCAATTCGGTATGTACCGAAGGCCCACGGCTAGATTAGACAGTGAGATACACAAATCTATTTAAGAGAAAAATCACTGTTGATTAGGTTTGTCTCACACCAACTTAGGCTTTATGGGCCTTTATTATACAACATAATAAGGATATTTTACAGACCCATTAGGGTTGCTAATACTATACATATATTAGAAGTAAAACCACTTTTGGTGGAGAAAGAGATACATCACGAGTGGTTGAAAATATCTTTGTACCTTTTGAGAGCGTTTATCTTCTTGACAGGTCTCTTGACCAAAAAAAAAAAAGAGAGAGAGTTCTCTTGACCAAAAAAAAAAAGAGAGAGAGTTCTCTTGACCAAAAAAAAAAAGAGAGAGAGTTATTCATTATACGTACGATGTTACAGAGTTATTCATTTTAGCAACAATGATTAGAAGTTAAAACCGTTCATAATCATAAAGTAATCAAGCACATATATCTGAAACTACATTGAAAAATAAAGTAAAAATGAATTTTTTGTTTGTGGAAATGTAAAATTTATTAATCAACAAAAAGAAATATTTACAAAAGCCTCAAAGTTATTTTAAATAAAAGAATCAATGCAATGAGTGAAAGAACCATCTCCGTAAAAATGGATTAAAAAAAAAGAGACCAAATCACCTCTCTTGATATATTTAACAGTAACAACCTTCTTAGATAGTCTGTCTCTCATCATTCTTTGTTTAATATATTTTCATATAAAGTTATATCATATCATAATAGAACATCCATATATGTTTAGCTCTATTTATACCTTATTCTTCCAAGATAACTATCAACTTTTGTTATATGTTAAATTATTACTCTAGGAATTAACTCACATAATCCATATAATGATACTTATTCAATACTTTATTTTTTTAGAGCGTACATCATTTTAAGTTTAGATAAATTTGTATAATCATTGCAAAATAGAAATCATTATAATTTTCATTTAGCTAATTTTTTTTGGAAATCTAACAATTTGAACAAATTTTTTTACAATTGTATCTCTTTATTTAATCTATTCATAAAATATATTAAAAAAATTTTAATTGCTAAATACATTCATGTTTATTTATCTTTATTAGTAACATTTTTCATAAATTATGGTTTACGAAATAAACAATGGTAAGTGAAACATTGCATGACATCAAAGTTAGGGAAATTTTTAAAAATTTAAAACTTAGAAAAAAGATTTTTTCAAAGATAACAAAAGAAAATACATTTCCTTGTATCTGGTTAAAGACTTGAATTCTTTTTTTTTTTTGTTAATAATTGGATCAACAAGTCCTGATTCATGGTTCAGACAAGTCTCGATTCATAGCTCAGACTCATCTCTAACACTGTTATTAACTACCACATGTACGGGGGTAAAGTCAAATTTTAAATGTATTAGTCATTGGCATACATTTAATCTTCCGACTGAAAAAAACTACATTAAAAACTCAAAATTTTAAGTATTTATTATTGTTAAAATAAAGAAAAAATACATAAGTCCTGAATTGGATAATATGTTTTTTCCCTTACAAATCATTTAATTGCTTATATTTTCTTTTGCCATACCATTTATGCTTTTTTTACAAGATTTTTTCCCAAAAGAGTTGCACATTTGCACAGATAAATTTCTATAGATATGTAACGTATATGAAAATTTATTAAAACATATATGGAAAACAATACTTAGATAAGAATAAAAGTCACTCAAACAAGATGTACATCATGTGATTGGTGAATATATTGAAATCATTTACTTCAAGGACTAAGAATTATCATCCACCTTAAGTAAAATTTCATTAACATTATTTATTTGATTTTCCTGTTTATGTTAACTACAAACGGTTGGGTAATTATAACAAAATACATTTCACATAAAATAAAACCACCAACTCTTGAAATTACGAAAACACCCAAACATTTCTCTGTACTATAGAACCATTATAAGTACCGCTAAAACACTTGCTCTTTCTTACTCATTCATATTCTTCTTCACTCCATCATCTTCTCGTTCACTCAATTCCAGTCTTGAAAATGGATGCTCAAATGTACGAACGAGCTGCAAAAATTGGCATTGCATCAAGGATGATTTTCGCCTCACACAATGGTTCTTTCATGTCATCGTCTGGCTCTGATGGTTATGAGTCTGGTGACGAGCGATTCCATTTCACCATCAGCAAAGAATTGCTTCTCGACCCGAACGATGTTGAAATTGGAGAGATGATCGGAGAAGGAGGCAACTCCATTGTCTACAAAGGACTGTGTGTTTCATCATCTCTCTCCCTTTCTCTTGCTAAAGTTTTATTTACATTAATTTGCGTTATATTAGTGTTTTTGATGTATATATATGTTTAATAATTTTTTTTATACCAATTTTCACTTTTGAATGTTATAAAGGTCTGGGGCTCACATTTTCATCGCGCATGAACTTTTTGTAATAAATTTTCGAAATTTAATACATTAGCTTACTTTTTAGGTTTTTCCCATACAGAATTTGGTGATTTCCAATTTTTTGTAGATTTATTTTAGGTTTTTTGTATTTTTTTATGTGTCGAAACACTGTCAAACTTTAGTTGAGATAGTAAGTGAAGTTTAAGTTGGTTTAATGTCATGATGCAAAATAAAGATCATAATCAGTGTAATTAAATCTGCACCACAATATTAAGTGAACTGATTTGATGTTGCATAAGAATGAAGTTTCTTGCTAATCACCATTATTTCATTTGTTATCTACAATGATTCAAAGGCTTCGAAGCCGAGTTCCTGTGGCAGTGAAAATACTTCAGCCGAGTAGAACATCTTGTGTTAGCATTCATCACAAGGAAAAGTTCCAGAACGAAGTTCTATTACTCTCCAAGTTGAAACATGACAACATTGTGAAGGTGGTATTTTTATAAATCAAAATCTTCTGGTTCAATATTAACGTTTAAAAAATGAGAAATTAAGCATGTAATTTTATGATGTATAGTTTCTTGGGGCTTGTATTGAGCCACAATTGATGATCGTTACTGAGATCCTTGAAGGCGGCTCACTTCAAAGGGTCATGCGGGACTCTTATCCTAAGCCTCTTGATCTGAAAATGTCCTTAACCTTGGCTTTGGATATTTCTCAAGCCATGGAGTTTCTGCACACAAATGGCATCATTCACCGTGATTTGAATCCAAGTATATATATGCATTCTAATACACATCATACCTTGTAGCTAGAGAAACAAGTTTAACATTTAGGTGATCTATGTTTGTGTAGGGAACGTGATGGTAACAACTGATCAAAAACATGCGAAGTTGATTGATTTTGGTCTTGCAACAAAAGACGATACAGATGGTATGACTTGTGAGGCTGGAAATTACAGATGGATGGCTCCTGAGGTGAGTATTTCAAACTAAATCTTCGACTCGAAACGTATCTTTAATCATGTTTTGTATCGACAGGTTTGCAGCCATGAACCAATTCGAATAGAAGAGAACAAACATTATTATCACAAAGCTGATGTNGAACCAATTCGAATAGAAGAGAACAAACATTATTATCACAAAGCTGATGTGTACAGCTTCTCTTTGGTTTTCTGGATGATGCTTACTAACAAAATGCCATTCAGTGGCATCAAGAATCCACTATATATCCCCTATATTGCATATAAGGTAAAGTCACACAATCTGACATCTTTAACTTAAAATATATATATATATATATATATGTATATATTATAATGTTGGATTGTATTAATTTGTTACAGGGTGAAAGACCAAGCTTAGAGAATATTCCAGATGAACTTGGCTTCTTCCTTGAATCTTGTTGGGCTGAAGACTCCAACAAGCGTCCTGAGTTTAAAGAGATTACTGTCTTATTGAGAAACTTGCTAAGGCGTTGTAGCTCAGCTGATAATGGTACAAAACTGTTAGAAGAGAAAGCTTGTGAAGATGAGTCGGAGACTACTTATCTGATTCAAGAGCGTTATTGCGATGGAGTGAAGAAACCTAAGGAAAAGAAGAAGAAATTGGTTAAAATGTTACGTCCTTTGATTAAGATGGTCAAGGCTTGTTTGGCTAAGCCATGATCACTTATTGTGTTTTCCATAAGGACATGAAAAAAAGTTATTTTTTAGCTAATAAGAAGTCGGTGGGTTTTCAAAAGACAAGTATGATTTTTCTGCTTCTTTTGGGTGTTTTTATTGTTATTGTATAAGAAAAAAAAAGTTTAAAGCAATGTATTCGCATTATCCGTTAAATGGAAGTTTCAACTGTACTTTTTGGATAAAAACTATATAGTTGTGGTAGATTAACTAAATATTCACTAGATGAATCTTAAGTTAGCTATCGTAATTTAACTAATAAAATCAAAACACACTGTATACAAAGGAGTGTATATCATGTTTATCATGTTTCCAAAACGGAATCGAACAATATTTCATTGCATTTCCAAAATATGATTTTTAAGAATCGTGCTTCCAAACCGGAGAAAAACAGTGAGGGTTTATTTGTGGACTGAATTGCCAAAAAAAAAAAAAAAAATCTCTAGATCTCTCAAATACGTCTGGGAAATCCTAAATTACCAAAAAAAAACATTCCATCACGTTTACAAAATATGATTTTTTAGGATTTATATATCTATCACATATTTTAGGATTCATATATACTTAGACTCTTAAATTACTAAAATAAGAAATTGTCTCTTAAACGTCTATAAATTTTTAGTTATTACGTATCCAAATAAAAAGATTCAAGTTTTTGTCTGTTTCCAAAGCGGAAACAAAAATTTCATTGCATTTCTAAAATATGGTTTTGTCTGTTTCCGAAACAAATATCAAACATTTTATCATGGTTTCAGAATATGATTTTAGAATTTATATTTCTGTCATATTTCCAAAAAAATCGATTTTAAAATAAATTTCAAACAAGGCTTCCATGCAACATGAACCTCAGATAAAAACTCTTTTGTATATCAATGTTTTGGTATCCAAACATTGATGGATGACCAAGTGAATGGTGCTAAAAGGTTTTGGTTATATTTGGTGTAGTAGCAAATAAGGAGCTGCGGATGGAGGTTGAAGACATCCACCCGTATAGCTCATCTTTGGTCTTATTATGTTAGAGATGGGCACGAAACATATATCACTAAAATTTGTAATATTTATGATTCGTTCTGTTTTAGCCGAATATCTAATTTTATGATCCATTTTGATTCAAAAAAATTTGGATATTTGATTTTTTTCAAAGATCGATGGATAATCTGTTACAATCCGTTTAAAAATATTAATAAAGATAGAATACATAAAAATCACAAAAAATAACAAAACTATAAAAAAATGTCAATATGAATTCTATAACTTAGAATAAACATTTTGTCAATATAATGTTATAATAAAAAAAGTTTCAAAAACTAAATTCATACTTTTAGGTATCTCACTACAATATCACATAGTGAAACATGATAACATGATAAAAATAAAATATAAATATAAAGCAATAAATTAAATATGCACAAAATTTTCTATGTTCCAACATATGTATACATAATTAAAATTTAAAATATATTTATTAATATATGAATTGGAACGGGTATCCAATCTTTAAAAAAATTATATTTGCGATTTGGTTTGTTTTTACCATATATTATATTTTACAAATTATTTTGTTTCAAAACTTTACAAATATCTGGAATATTCATATCTAACTAAAACAAATACTAGATAAAATCGGATCTTACGAATATTTTGATGCTTTGCACTAATGGAACTTTTGAACTTATTAGACTTTAACAAGACACGACAAACAATAAAAAAACAGAGAGAAGAAGAAGAAGCGAAGCACAAGTCCGATCTCAGCAGGTCTTGCTCCGATGGCCTCCAAGGCGATGTGAGAAGGATTTTCTTGTTCTTATCCTCAGTATTAAAGGTTTAATCGGTGGCTTTGGTGAAGTTTGAGACTAGGTTTTGGCGTGGTAAAGATTTCCATATCTAGATCTGGTGTGGCGTTTCAATGTTTACGGGCTTGAACCTCCATCTATCTCCGGTTGATTTCTCTATTCTCTTACTGTTCGTAGCCACTATTTCCCTTGGTTGAGGTGAGATGAAACTTTTGGTTAAGATCTGATCTTTGAAAGGTTGTTGGTGTTTGGTTGTTTAGGGCTTTCAACCGATGGTCTTACTTTGTTTTAAATTAGATTTTTGATCTTTGTTTTTCCTCTCGATTGGGTCTTCTTCTCTGCTAGTAACATCATTCAAATATGGTTTCTTCTTGTTTGCCTTTTGGGGTTCGTTTTTGTGGTTGTGTCATCTACAAGCTCTTCTTCGAGGTTCCATGGAGCTACGAGAGAAAGTTATAAGCTCATCTATGGTTTCGATCTTCTTCTCTTCTCTTGCGAGGAGGTCACCATTTTCTGTCTATAGGTGGTGGAAACAGGGTCGGTGAGTGTAAGAGAGGTTGGTCCTCCTAGGCTTGTCTCAAGTTGATTTCAAGGTTTCTTCTTTGTCCCCTGGTTTGAATGTGATTTGTGTATAGTTTTGCTTGGAATTTTGGGCAGGTTCTTGTATCTCTGGTTTTGTGGTTCTACTTTTCGCTCCTGTTGGTGTTGCTATTGGTTTGACAACGGTGTGGCATTCCAGTCTTATTGATGCTATCCGACACTACAAAAGGTTACTTGGGAAGTTTAGTGGATATACTTATACTATTTATTTAGGTTTAGAGTTTGATCATTTATTTATCTTAAGCGAGATTTTTCTGTTGTTTGTTTGTCCCTTCTAGTATTAAATCATAGTTGTTTCCGAAGATACTTTATATACCGGCTTATGCTTATGGTGCCATCTCTTTGTGCAGTCAGCTTATGTTTTCTAGTGCCATCTCGGTATGGTGCTCTATGTTTGTTAATCTATTTAATATAATGTTCTTGTTTAGTGAAAAAAAAAACTTATTAGACTTTCACCTGGAAATTGGAAGAAAATAAAATTCAACAAAACTTTTGATAGTATTACAAGTTCAGGTAAAATAGAAATAAAGTTTTTTTGAATGTTAGAAAGACATAAAACACTATTTAATATTATATGTCCAGAGTTTGAGGATTTTTGAGATATTACGATTTAGATGGCAATAGTTTCTTATGTCAACACCAAAGTTATTTTTGCATAATCGATTATTTTAATGAATGTCAGTGTATATATATATATATATGTTCTTTATATTAGGTCAGGAGTAAAAGCTTAATTAATGAAAGAATAACAGATACCTAATTAGAGGGTTAACTTAACCCTACCATTGGACTTGTCAATAATGTGATGAGTAGTGTCAGTTTAAGTAAAAATGAGTTGAAAATAAACAAATTTCGGTTTATCAAAGACTAGTATTAAGGCTAAATTCTTTGGTCTTTTACAAAAGCTTGTTGCTTACTTCCGTGTTACAAAATCAAATATGAGAAAAATTACATTTCGGTTTATAACAATTATTTTGATTTAATTTTAAACACAATTATATAACAATTACTTTACCATATCATCCACAAGAAAATCAATTGCTGTGAATTCTTCTGACTTTTCATTTTTTGGAAAACCTCAACAACAATGGACAATTAAAATTTTGATTTACATGGATTTGTTGCTAGAATTATTTCAGAAATTGGTGTAATACCAAGAGATAGTTGGACGAGCATTTTTTTTTTTTTTGTGGGAAACAGAATTGGTAGAAAATCTGAAACATTTTTTTGATAGTAAAAGTGAGTGATTAAGAGGTAGTTGACGATTAGAACTTTGATTTACATGGATTTATTGTTAGAGTTACTTCAGAAATTGGTGTAACATCAAGAGATAGTTGGACGAGTAAAACTTTTTTCTTGTGGAAAACAGAAATAAGATATAAAATTTGAAAAAAAGAATTTGTAGTAAAAGTGAGTACCACTGACAAAAAAATGAAGAGAATAGAGAAGTGGAGAAGTCGGAGATAGTGAGAAAATAAACAATTTTTGTTTTGTTTTTTATTTTATTTAAAAAAAATTCATAGAAAGAAATTAGAACAAAAGGAAATACTTTTGATTCTCAAGACACGTGTCCCAGAGTGAACTTTTTTGAAAATTGATTTCTGAAATAGAAGGATACAACTCATATAATCCGTGGGCCTAATCGCTAAGCCCATATTGAGATAAATGGGTTAATAAAATATGGCCTGAACACTTAAAAGTAATTATGGCTTATTCTTATTATTATAATGACTCGCATTAAAATTAGTGATGTCCTGTCGTGATAATAACACGTCACGGTATCGTATTATCATGATGGACCTACGATTCAATTCGAACAGCAAACAAATCTAATGTCGAATCTCTTTTATCTTTTTGTCTATCGATATCTAATCAAATCAATGGTCAATAATCGAAAGGAAAAATATCAATATTCGATCGAAATCCAATAAAAAAAAACAATTGGGACCCAAGCTATTCAATATCGGGAAGGTTTCTATTAAAAGAACTCATTTCATTACTCTATACTAATAAAAATTAAGGCAACGAAAGCTAAACCATTCCATTTATTGCAATTTTCACGGAATTTAGAGTCAATCATCGTCACTCTTGAGTTCAAGAATAAGAAATTTGATGGGTCAGTCCGTCAGTGTAAAAAAATAATTAAATGCATAATATATTAAATTTAAAACCCTTTCTTTCAACGGGAAGTTCACTTTTTCACACTAAACTATTTGAAGAAGAGAAGTGAGAACCATCTAAAAACCAAATCTCTCTCAAACATATTATGACTTTCTTCTACCAATGTCTTTGCCTGAAAACTCTCCTGAACTAGCCATATCGATGCCGGTGCTTCCTCCAACTAGGGCGGATAGTCCGGTTCCAGGACCAGCTCCATTACCAACAGCTCTACCTAATCCAAGAAAGTCTAATGTTGTCTGTTTAGGACCAAACACAGATGAATTTCCCATCATGAGTTCTTTTAAACCCGAGCTGCTCTCGCCACCACAAGGCAGTCCCAATCCTAATCCATGAGGGACTATTGCCTCCATAGAAGATGAAGCTGATGAAACTATTCCTAAGCCACGAAGCAATGAGCCTCCTGAAGAACTTGCTCCCATTTGAGCTGCTTTTTGAAGCAGAGCAGTTGCTGACATAGCGGGCTGAGTTGAGAACCGGGTTGACCCGAGAAAGGATGAGCCATGACTTGTTGAGAGACCTAAAGAGATTGGTTCGATGGATGAGGATGGTGCAAATAAACTTTGTGAAGAAGAAAATGTGTATATGCTTGGAGAAGCTGAGGAAGATTCAAATAAGCCTGTGAAAACACTGTTGCGTGTTACATTTACACTACTCGGTTTTGGAGCTTCTTGGATGATTTCGGGAGAGTTTTTTGGAGATCCTGCAGATCATAAGAAACAAAACAAAAAACGAATTGTCATTAGTCGTTTACTTAGTAGAGTTTGATACTTTTTTCAATTCACAAAAACTGTAAGAAAAAGCAAATCAATCATATCTTCGATTTCTTTATCATAAAGAATCAATCAGCCATTGAGCAACTATTAAACTTACAGACAAATTATGCTCTTAAGCAGATAACAGATTAAATAATACGGCGCTACAGACAAAAGAGAAAACTACTAAACTCCAAGATCACCGACCATTAACAGAGATTTACTTACCATCTTCGTTTTTGGCTAAAAACAAAGAAATATGACGACAAAGTTGAATATTGAATCTAGAATCCTATAGTGTTTTACCTGATTGCTTAGTTGTTAAACTTGAGGAAGATTTGAGTTTAGCAGACTGAGCAGGATTCGGAGACGACGGAGAATGGGCGACGGTTAAGCACTTCGGGTCGGGTACCGGTTTTTTCCGGGTCAAGATATCTGGACTCTGCTTCTTACTTTGATTATTATGATTTCTCGCACTTTCTTCAGCCAAAGCATCACAGAAAGCTCTATGCGTTACAAAACTATCCCTCCTGCAACAAAATCACTCAGAAATTTGACTGAAATTGTTAATTAGATATTGTTTGATCAGAAAAAAACGCAAGAGTTTACCTCGAAAACAGAGTACCACAATCACATTTATACTCTTTAGTACCACAAATTTTGGAGTGAGCTTTCCAATCAGACTGAACAGCGTATTTCTTAGAACATTTATCGCATTTCCACTTCTTCTCGCCATGTTTCCGACAAAAGTGTTTCTTAATTCCAGTGAGATCTCCTAGAGCCCTTGAAGGGTCGTGATGAACACAGCTAATCTCAGGACAAACATACACTTTTTTCCTCACTTCTTTACTCGATTTCTGTCTTAGTTTCCATGGTAAATTGTGTCCACGACGATGAAGCTGTAGATTCTGGTCTCTCTGAAACCCTTTGTTGCAGATTTCGCAGACAAATCTGTTCGTTGCTAGTAAAGTTTTTGGTGACAAAGCTATAACTTCCGAGTTTGGATCTGAAACACAAGTCAAAATCTTCAATAAGACCAAAAATTTGACAAATTTCAAGTTCTTGAGAGTGTAAAGTTACCAGGCATGCCGGGGAGGTTTCGTTTCTTCTTTCCGACTAATTTTGCGGCGGATGAAAGAGGTTGGTTATGGTTTCCGGTGGAAGAAACACTTGCTTCGCCGGAAACTGTAGAGGAGTTATCTAAATCTACGGGCATCTTTAAACAAAAATCTCACTTTTGTTGTTGTGTTTTCCTACTGATTCTTTAATAAATAAATAAAAAGAAGAATGAAAATGAAGTAAATAAATGAAAACTTTCAGCTCATTTTCGTCAACCAAGTTTCAACCTTTAGGGTTTTATCTTTTTCTCACTCTTTTTTTTTTTTTTTAACTCTCTCTTTCTATAATTCTCCTCCGTAGTTCTTCATCTACCAGTCAATCTGCTTTTCGTGAAAACTTCTTTTTCTCTCTTTTCGCTACCTACCTTTTCTGATAACGAATTAAAATCACTGTTAAAAACATTAACTTTTACTCAAAAACCCAAAACTTCTCCCACATAAATCCCTTCACTGGAAAACCCCGACTTTCAGATCCAACGGCTGAGATTCCACCGGAGAGTTACGCCGTCGAAGCTCCGTCAGATTTCGAAAGAGACGAGAGGAAGAAATAATATAAGGCGGCTCGTGAGATTTCGTGTGAAAGAAAGTTACGACCTTTGGTTCTTCCGAGTCAAAGGAGCCTTTCTCCCTTTCTTTCTCTTTCTATAACCACAATTTTATTTTTCTTCTTTAATCGATTTTCAACTTTTAGATATTTTTAAAATAATTTAGAGCCATCTAAAAGAAATATATTGTCGATCCTTGTGGGGTTCGAGTGTTTTTAAGTATCTATCTGATTTTGGACTCCCATGCATTTTTTATTATTTTTATAAATATCAATCTCATTGTCTTTCTTAATTATCTACTCATCTATATTTGAATGGATCACAAATCTTAAGAACTTAGTAGATAAAGAAGTTTTTCTCTTTCTATGCTTAAATCTACAAGATCCTATCTATAATCAAATTTTTAAACTCTTTTTTATAAAGTTATACGATTAATAATTTAAAGTTGAATTCCGATAGGAGATGTATTTAAATTATGGATTGTGGATGAAAGAAAAACGCAAAACAAAAAAAACAGATTTGAGGTTAGGAAAGAAGAAGATTGAGTGTGGTTTGTCTTCAAGCAAAGACAGTGAAGGATTTACTGTCCAGTTGTCGGACAAAGAACTCCGTTAAAGAGGTGTTTTATTTTGTAATAAAACAAGAAAAAGAAGAGAGACAATTAGGGAAATTTTGAAATTACGGTTGATTTTGTCGTCTTTTGATCTGATTAAATTATTTTCAGTGTTATGATTATGATGCTACTACATATTTAATGCAATTGATCGCGTGATTTGTTGACTTTGACCTTTTAGTATCTACGAACTTTGTGAATGTGATTTTGTTAAGCCTCGTAAGTGTTTTTCAGGTGTTAAGATGCTGCCACGTATATCGTATTAATTCTTCTCGCCCGTTGTATAAATTTGAAAGAGATGACACCTAAACTCTTAAACAAAACTAAATTGTAAAAAAAAGGAGTTTTCTAATAGTATCAATTTTTTTTATAAAGATCTTTTTATAAATTAGAAAGAGTATTACATGGAATCAAATAAAAGCCATAAACTATACTAAAGAAAATAAGAAGAGTCTAAGAGTTTGATTGGATTTGTTTTTGTTTTATTGTTTTGAAAGTAAAAATTTTTTGTAAAAAATTAAAATTAATCAATTATATTTTAGAGTCAAAAATATACTAGAGTATTATGCAAAAGTTTTTGCTTTTCAAACCAACTAAACGAAAGTAATTCTCAACAAACTCTTCCGATCAGCAATTATTTTTGTTTTGCTGCTTTAAAAAGCAAAAATCTTTGCATGATACTCTAGTGTGTTTTTTACTCTAAATTTTGATTGATTTAGTTTCAATATTTTACAAAGATTTTTACTCTTTAACGCAGAAAAATGAAATCAATTCCAATCATGCCCTAAATCTTTAAAAATTGATTCGGATAAAAAACTAATAGACTGGAGTGAAGATTGGTCAAGAATACCAATTTTGAAGCGGGCGATCTGCCATTGAGTGTCCGTTAAGAGCCATAGCAGTTGCTTTGTTCTTGAGGATTCTAATTTTCTTGAGAATGATAGATGCTGGGAGTAGAGTTGTGTCCACATGGAATCTATGGTTTCTTTCTTTCCAAATCTCATAGATACAAGCTTGCCAAGCTTGTACAGAGGCAAGGTAAAACTGACGTGAAGTGGCAATAGAATGAATGCAAATCTCAATTTGCTCCCTGTTTGTTGGTGGTGCATTGTGTCCACTTCTTGTAGTGATTAAGCTCCATATGCAAGGGAGAATTTGCATTCAAAGAATAAGTGATTTCTATCCTCCTGCGATAATCCACAAAGAAAGCATGTGGTTTCAATATCGATACTCAAATTAGTCATTCTCCTCATCGTTGGATTCTTGTTAAGAGCAAACAACCATGTTGTTAAGGCATGTTTGGAATGTAAGTAGAGTGCCATATTAAAGGACCCCATGAAAGTGATTGTCTTGCTGGTCTGATTGTATTCCATACTTCTTTTTATAAATATCTTCATAATTTTGTCATTTATCCGCTAGATAGGGAAGTCACTTTGGTCGGATGGGTGGATCAACGTTTCATAAGCTATCACTTGAGTCAGTTGATCAGACATTATCTACGTAAATTGTTGAATGCAAAATAAGGATATTTTGAAATAATTTTTCGTTGATAATAATTTACATGCTCCAACTAAGAGCTCATATATCAGAAATTTAACATTATTTTATTATAAGTGAAGAAAGTGGAATTTTTAGTATATTTGGACTATAAATCGTATATTGTTAATCAAATTGTTTGATAAGAAAGAAAATCACGACTCGTTTTTTCTAAACCCGAGACAAATTCTGATGGTCAATGGCTACAACATCACTAATGTTTCTCTGGTCAAATAGGTTCGCTTTCGTCATTTCTCTCATGTGAGTTTTCCATAGCGGCAGTGTCAGACATGTTTATCAAAGACGAAGCTCCGTTACAAGTGAAGGCTTTGGGTGGATCAAGATCAGAAATTTAGAAGGGTGGAAAGTTTTTCGCAGGTCTGAGTTTCGTTTGAGTAGTTCCTCTCTGCTGCCATATATGATACGAAGTGATGACTGCATCGAATGGTCTTGTTGTAGTTACATTCCGGTTACTATTTTTCCTTTGATTTCCAAATTTTTAGGTTATAGGCGGATAAGTTTTATTTTGATTTAGTTATTGGTTTTAACTTTGGTTTGGTTCTATAGGTTATGTTCATTTAATTTAGGTTTTTATTTATTTATTGTCCCTAGTTGATCGTGTAGTTTTTTCTTTTTAATTTTGATCAGTGGATATGCTCGTCTAAGTTCAGTTCTTCATGTAGAAAATTATCTTATTCCTTGTCAGCACTTTAAATACATGATCAAACGATCTAGTCTTTCTATAAGATGTACTAAGATGATATGCAATCGTTTGTGTTTACGATTTTGCCATTTTCGGGAAAAACTGTAAGCTTCATTCTTGTTAGTTTAGCAGCTCGTTCTTTATTTGTAAGGCACACATATTAGTCATATTAGATTTCATCATCAGTTTGGATTTTGTGTAGTCACTGGTAACATCGATTGTCATATTCAAATAGTAAAATTTTGAATCTATATCTATAAGTGTTATACTCTAACTTTTTGAGGTTTACTATTGTAGTTTGCTCTTTTAAGCATAATCTCCAAGAATATTATTGTTTTTCACTAGTTTTTGTATCTTAACCGAAAAACAAATTTACATAAAACTACAAGAACACTAAATGTAATTTTCACCCAAACAAATTTGTTTTGAAAAATTAATACTATATATGTTGACACAAAAAAATTGTTTTAAAAAATTCGTTTCGAAAAGAGATTTTGTGATGTAAATTTAATAATTTTGTATTTTTGTTATAACACAAAAGCTCATTTGTGATTTCACTTTCATTTCTGGCGTATGTTTTTTGTTTTTTTTTTTTTTTTTTTTTTTTTTTGTCAACAGTTAGATCGACAAAGTCCGATCTATAGCCTAAAATCTACCTCTAAAATTTCTTTTTTAAGCCACCATAATACATCGAGTAGAAATCAAACTCTGGTGCTAAGTCTTTAGCTGGATCATCCTAACCACCAGACCGAGAATAACTCGGCGTATGTATTTTTCTTTTATTTACTATTTTAACTTTTATGAGTTTCAGATTATTTTAAGCGGAAGAGGTCCCTCACGTATCCATAACACTATTTAGCCAGCTTTCAAATTCCATAGAAACAATATTTGTTTCCACATTATTATTTGAAAACAAATCATCTAAAGTTCACAAAAATCAATTTCATAATAACTTTTTTATCAATCAAATTTGAATAGCGAACAACAAAAACTAATAAACTGGCCGACGAATCAAATGATTCTAATATGTCTTTTGCTCCTATTTATTTTTCTGTGTTCTTTACCTTTTGTTCTATAAAAAATTCTCTGTCTTAATATTCGTAGGATAATGATTCGAGTAAACGATTAATAATATGATAAGGTCATTTTAAAATCTTTTTGTGAATATTCTAATATGACAAGTGATTTCTGTTAAGATTAAAAACTATTAGAAGTAGGGAGACTGATCGAAAGAAAACGAAGAACTCCATTGATTCATAATGTTAAAGTGATAAGAGTTCGTACAATGTGTAGAGGAAGAATTCTTCTATATGAAATAGAGAAGTAAACTATATAAATCGAACTCCGGTTCACTAACATGGAGACTTATTAAAGCAAAACAAATCAATACTCTAATATGTTTTTCAAAATCCAGACATGATATCAGAGAAATGAAAGGATTAAAATTGACACAGAAAATATAATTTATTAAAACCAAAAAGAAAAGTATTGTAATTCAGTCGATAATGCAACTAGAGTCCTAATTCAAATATAATTCATATTCTAAAGTAGGCCTATCCTAAAGACTGAAAGAAAAAAAAAAAAACCAAAATCGCTTGCATGGACATTGGTAGGCCGAATTCTCAACATCCAGAGCTGGCCCAATTCAAGATTGTAGTGTTGTGGAGTTAGTGTGTTTACAAATATATATACATGTACGATGATGCTAAATCAGTTCTTGGATAATGGTTCACTTCCTAGTGACCAGTGTTTTAATTAACCACATACTAATGTTTCATATAAAAAAAAAGGTCTCAAATAATGATAGCATTCATTGGCCACATTCGAAATTTTGACCGAGTTTACTTAAAAAAATCGTAGATTAAAACCAGAAAAAAAAAATCGTAGAAATTAGATAAAATTCAATGACAACATTTGATAAGAATCACACCTTCTCTGATACGCTTTATGCAAATATCCATCGTCAATTCCTCATTTCTCAACATATAAGGCGTAATTACCATGACTTCATCTTCTCGATCCATTTGCTCTTGCACTTTCTGAATTTTCTGAACAACTAATCCAAGACTTAGTATACTAAACCGGTTGCGTTTAATCAAAACGCATGAGAGGTGGGGAGTGACCGGAGCAATACACTTCACAGAAAGATACACACAGTCCGATGAATCCTTGAAAGCCTGAACTACAAGCAAATCACCTTCTTCCTTTTCCTGAAAAATGACCACCTTGCTCTCTCCAAGGTTCATGTTAAACGTTAGAGTACTATCAAACAAAAATGGTATGACCTCGTCCCTAGAATGTGTAGCATGAACGTGGCTTTGGAGATTTGCGTAAGATCCAACATAGTTGCAGCTTGGTATCGGGCAGAAGCATCCGACGTAAACACAAAGCTCCTCATGGCTTGATTGATTTCCATACGAGGTTGTTCTTTTACACCCATATTTTGCATTTGGACATGGAACTATGGTTTCTTCGATGACCTTTTCCATGGCTATGCATCGTATATCTCCGATGTAACATCTACAGAATGGACATGTCTTCAATTTCGTGCAGCACGACGAACAAGCTATATGTCCGTTATTACACTGAAACGCATGCAATAACCACCATAGAGTTAGTTAGCAAAAAAATTATCACTGACCTTAAAACAGTTTCGTTAGGCTTAAGAACGTATAGTTAAAAGATTCATAAAACCAATATATAAGAAATGAATTGTGGAACCTGATAGATTGGTCGGTCTCTTGAGTGGCTTGCAACAAGTAGGAAAATCAAGAACATCTGAACTCTTCAGCTTTATGGATTGAAACGATTTTTCTTCCTCCAAATTGTTATCTCTCTCGGTAACGATCATCGCCGGCTCTTCCATTTCAAAATCGGTTCCGATGAATAATTCTTGTGTTTTCTTTCACTCACCAGTGCAATGACTCTTGATCTGATGGGGTTTTATATTTTATTTTTTATTTTCCTTCAAATACTTTATTAGCTTAATAAGAATCACGTATTACATATTGTTGTAAGAATTGTGGGCAAGAACTGTAAATGATCCAATTACAATCAACATTATTGACTATAGACGTAGCTAATAAATCTGCACAATGATTCGTCTCCCGGGATCGGTATTGAAATCGTATGCCGGGAAAAAGATTACTCAACTGTCGAACTGTTGTGATCAAAGAGCTATGTCGTAAATTCTGCATTTTTCCATTAAGTATTTCAGCGATCATCTAATTGTCTCCTTCAAAAATGACCTGACGATATCCCAAACACCATGCGGCTTGCATCGACCATATCAACGCCATTAATTCAGCTTGTTCTATGCTGTGGCTTCCTTGAAACTATCCATCCTAGACCTGAATGTTGGCTCCCCACACGATGAGAAGCATCATAATTACATTTAAACCATCCCAAAGGTGGCCGTTCCCACTTATGATGTCTAGGCCTACTTGATCCTCCTGAGCTTGCTTGTCTCTCCTCCGATGCGTGCAGTAACCCATTCTAGAACATCCGCTTGAGCACAATCCACCGTTTCAGCGGGAGTATAGTTTGACTATTGAAAACTAAAGAGTTCCGACTTTTCCATAGCCTCCATATGAGCCAAAAATGTAGTAAACGGATATGTTGTGGTATACGCACATCATCATAGATCTTACCAACATACCGTAGTTTATCAGTTAATGAGACACTAGTGTCACATAAGATATGCGTGGGGATACCAGCAATTTTTATTTTATAACCTTAGCTAGTGAAACGATTCAGTTTCTAGTAACTTTTCGTTGTCTTTTATACTATTTAAGAAAATTATTTAATTTATGTATCTCTTCAATTTTCTACAAACTTTCACATATATTAAGAAAAATTAATGTTTAAATATAAATGCATAATAATATTTTTTACTGAAGCCTTTTAACAAAAAAAATAATATTTTTTACTGAACAATTTTCCATAACTCTAAATTAATTGTACTTTAATACTCCGATTAATCTTTTTGAGATTCGTAATTCATTATCATTGATTAATAGAAATCCACATAAAACATTTAAAACACAAAAAGGGGCGACCTTTATACTATTGTTAAAAGAGGTAACTACATAATAAAATTTAAGATAAACCAATCTAAATATAGTTAGTCATTAGACTCCACTATACTACATGTGAATAAAAAAAATTTATAAATGAATTAGGTTTGGATTATGAATTGGGATCCAACAGATAATATTGAGAAATTATTAAAATTGGTATTTAAAATATTACACTAATTAAGTTATTAGGTTTGAATAATTACAAAAATTTTAGTTTTTAGACTACACTAGGGTTAGTGCCCACACTACGCTGCGGATTTTCCTTGAAACAAAATTTTTGTAAAGTCGTGAATATTTAAACGTTGACAAGCTATGAATTTGTTCATTCTGCATTCTGACACTTCCTTGCACATATGTTCACTTTCCTCCAACACTTTTGGTATTGTAGCTTGCACGCTAGGCAAGTCTTTAGAAACTTCTTGCAGATTGATTTCAAGTCGGTTTACATTCTCGTCCTTCTTCACTATCTGATGTTAATCAAATCCTCAGAACACAATGAAGTCGCTTAATTTCTAACGAAATGAGTCACATGACTTTATGAGCAACAAAAAGTGAAGAACTGAAATACCTTCAGTTTGAGGTTTTTCAGTTGGTGAGTGTTGACTGAAAGGTTGTTTGAGACATTTTGCATTTTACATTGAAGAAATTCGTTACCTAGCACTCCTTCTGCTATTTCTGCTTACAACTGTTCGATTTCTTGTTATTTGGAATATAGTTTCTCTCTTAATAAACTCGTGACTAAAGTTTCTGTTCTCAGTTCAGCTCTCAGTGATTTCTAAATCATATCAAAGGTGAATCATTCAGAAGATATAAATATGGAAGCCTATGTTGATCATTAGCACGCATTGAAGGCCAAAAAATGAACATGTTTTGGAAACCTTACCTCCACCGATTGGTTGTTTGACGCGCTAAGCCTAGCATCTATTGAGCAAGATGATTCTGAATTTGCTTCCATCTCAATGTACTTCGTGAGCAATAATCTTTTTACTGGCTGCAAACTCCTCTTCAGGCTTTCAGCTCCACGCTGTATTCCATGAACTCTTATCTCAGATTCAATCATAAATTGCTCACTTAGTCTGAGCTATGAAGTCAAGACCGAAGCCAAGCTCCTCAAACCAAGCCTAACCAAGCTTCAAAGTAGCTTCAAGGAAGGTGAAGAATGTTGAGTCTTATTGACATGTGTGAGAAACAAATTACATTCACCACTCAGCCTTACATAAGAACAAGATGGTGCACGTTTGGTTAGAAGTCAAATACATGTTGAGGAGCTAGCTAGAAAATCACATGTGCACTCTAGGAGCCTTTTATAGCTCATATGACCATTGGAGACTTGCTGTACATAGATTACCACAAACCTCAAGTCATTGTTTCCTTATTTCACGAGAAAGAGGAAACTTTCCTCTTTTAGAACTTTGTCTTCTAGCAATTAGCTTTTACACATTAGAATTGTCTATATATTGTTTGTAGCATACAAGTTCTAAAGTTAAGAGAAATAAACTTCTTCTCTTCATATTCTCTCCATATTTTCGTGCTCTATATTCTCCCATACTCAAATTCTCCATTATTCTCTCATACTCTCATTCTCTCTATTCTAAACTCATTCTATACTTATGCTTCCGCAAAACTAACATGGTATCAGAGCAAGATTCATGGTGATTGTATCCTTGTTGTGCTTGCTGTTTGAAAAATGTTTTACCAAAAGGATTTTCAAACCGGTTTTTATAAAACTATTTTGTTTCTTTTTCAAAATTGTTTTCTTTGAGACAATGAAGAGAAAAGAATGGTGCTGAGGTGAAAAATCTCTATCTTTGAGCATCATTTCATCTCCAAGTCGTGGTTTTCAAAAGAAAGAATCATCTTCTTTGTTGTCTTGCTGTTTTCAAACCAATTTTTCAAATCTGTTTTCGAAAAATGTTCTCTTTTCTTCTAAACGTTTTCTATCTCTTAAAAAAAATTTCTTGGTTTTTCTTCCATGGATTTCAAAGTTAAACCTTGTGTTTGTGACGATGAAGAGAGGAGAAAGGTTTCTGTGGTGAAGAACCACAAGAGAGAAAGAAATAGATGGCAACATGCTTTTATCCATTGGACAATAGAGGGATCTCCTTCGGAGTGACTTTGACCACGGTTTGATTGGCTTATTCACTCTATCTTCTCTTCCTCTAAGCTCCATTTCTTACCTCTAAGTCACTCTTTGCTTATTTGTTGATTTATTTTTTGGTTTGAATTTCAAAAACGTTTTTGTTTATCCATTAGACAATAGGTTGCTTTATTGGTCAATAGATGTATTTTTCCTTGAGAAAAAACGTGAGTACTCTTAAAGAAAATGTCTAGCTGAGTTCTTTGGACTTGAATCACATGTCATCTTGGATTGCTTGTCTTTCTCGTGAATGTTCAAAACCGTATGTGCCAAAGATGTTTGTTGATCGGTTTTATATAGAGGATAATATGGGTTCTGCTTGATTCTTGTGAGTTTAAGCTTTTAAAACCATATATATTCATTATTTACTTGAAACCAACCCGTATACTTGTAAACCTTGGGCTGGTTTTCCTTCTTGTAAAGTGTAGAACCATAAAGGCTCATGGTAGTTTTGTTTGTTTTTGCGGTTTGGGTCAAGGCTCTAAAAATTGTGAACCATGGTTAAATACACTTGATTCTTATGAAATAGAGTGTGTAAAATCATGATGATTCCATCTCTTGCAAAATGTAGAACCTTGGACCATGTCTTAGTCTCTTAAGAGTCCTTGTTTGTTTTTTTTTTTCAAAAAAAAATGTTGATTCTTGTTGTGTTCTTTCTAATATGTGTGTGAGATTTGGTGCATAACCTCTTTGTACTAGCTAGGTGAGCTCGATGAGGGAGTAAAAGCCAGCAATGATGGATGGGAAGGTGAATCAAAATGGTAAGGCGATATTACTAGTTTGGCGCATCACTTGCTTGGAGAGTTAAAACCAATGGCCTCAGCTCTTATGGTGAAGAGTCTGATGAAATGTGATGAATCAGCTACAAGCAAGTAGTATGTCCTTATTTAGTTGGCGAAAAGAAGTGGATGTGTTCTTGAAAAACCCAAGCAACTTATGGAACAAACAAAGGCTATCTCTAAAACCTCCTCTTATACTCTTTATACACTTCCCTTAAATATCTTGCTCGTCTTTACTGGCCTAATTACACATACTCAAAGTCGTTTCATCTAATCCTTGGAGCCCTCTAAGGCAAAATGCTTTAATATTCTCTTATACCTTTTGATGAAGGTATTACTTGAAGCATGACCTAAGTATTCCCAGGAAGTAGTGGATGGAAATGAGCAGGCTATTGAGTTTTGAAATAGGATCAAGGAAGAGGATTTTGGTGATGATATTGGTATGGAAAGGACCAAGTCATTGCAATTGTTTCGTGATGATCTTGGTATGGAAAATGACCAAGTCATTGCAATCGTTTGGAGGAGGAAGAAGAGTATACCTAATGAAGCTTCAAGGTGTTGATAAATTGATAGGAATGGCTTCACAGTATGGTGTTGATGAAGTAGATACTTTGTGTAAAGTGAACTCAAGTCATTCTTCATGAAGAGTCTCTACAAGCTTGTGCCACAAGTTTGGTAGCTAAGGTATGAGAACTCAAACAATCATTTTCCTTTGGTACTAATATTTGGTTTCCTCTTGTCTTCCTAGCTAGGAATATGTGCTAAATGGACTCAAAGTAGCTAAGGAGTGGGAAGCTTGGATCCATTGGACCATACTTTAAATCATGAAATCAAAGCTTGAGGAGCAAGTGATTTCACACCAAAATTCTTGAAATCTTCATGTGAAAGCATGTAGAGACAAGCTGTGGAGAAAAGTGGTTCACACTAAGGCTTGTAGAGAAGTTTAGGGTGTGAAAGGAAGAGTGTATGTGACCTGAGAGGTTGATGATGCGAGTATACCTTCACAAATCCTTGTGGAGAGATTTTTTTTTCTTCACGAACATAAAGGGGAAAGAACCTTCCATAATCATGTTTGTGAAGCCGTGAAAGATGATGAGGAAGGGTCTTAACTAAAAACATAAGTTAAGTATGGAAAGTATGGATGCGGTCTTGGCGTTTATGTGAAGTAGAGTCCAAAGCTTAAGTCAAGGAGGGTCGAGGTTGTTTGTTTTTTCCACAATCACATAAGTATATAATATGGAGCGTCTCAAGGTATGTTTCTTAACTACTTGAATTTGCTTTATCAACTAACTTTGGTATATTTCTTGTAAGTGACAGCTAGGACAAAGTGATCAATGAAATTCAAAGGAACTGAGGATAAGGAAGTTTCAAAGTTAGATCCTTTGAAGAACGGATCTAGTCTCAAATAGGTGCTTACTCATAAGGGGTGCTCCTTAAAGGTGGATCATGTGAAGGAGTTTGTAATCGTCATCAGTTCAAGACATCTATCCTTGACACCAAGCCATAGCTACATTATTCAAGTCGTAGAGACTATACTATTTTCCCTTATGTATTGGTTTTATCCAATGAGGTTTTCCATTCTAAGGTTTTTAATGAGGTTTTTAATGACCAATGATTTGGTCATTATAGCCCAATGGCTTAATGGACTTAATCTTGGTTATGGTTGAATGAGAAATAGGATTGGGTTTATAGACCTACAACTTAAGTGACTTAAGTTGTGCAAATGTCCTACATTGCTAAGAAAAAATTTCTTGGATGTCTATATATACTATTACACTAGTAAGGTAATTTAGAGAGCTAGGAGGAGATAAGGGAAACACCACACGCGCGTGCCGCCGCCACCGCAGTGTCGTGCCGATACCGGTGCCAGTGGTCGGGGGTCGGGGATGAAGCTGGTTTTGGAATCAAGTTCATTGCTGGAACAATGATTCTCATAAAATTAGGGGTGCCTATCGGTAAAGTGTACCAGAAAGACGAGATACTCAAGATGTGTGTTCAAGTTGTCATTTGTAAGGAAGTATATGTCTCTGTTGCTGCTTCTACCTCCGTTACCGGTGCCTCAACCTTTGCTGTTGTTGCCGCAAATAATAATGTTGTTGCTAATAATGTTGTTGTTGCTTCTACTTCTTTTGTTGTAATTTCTAATGTTTCAATAAATGATATAAACTCAGTTGCTTATCTCATTGAGTCTTTTAATAATTGGCACAAATGTTTAGGCCATGTTAACTATAAGTCTATTCAAAGACTTATGAACTTGAACCTAATACCAAAAAGCAAAACAAGCAAAGAAAAATGTGAAGTGTGCTCACAAACCAAACTCACTAAAAAACCATCACCCAACTTCAAAGAACAATTGAACCTCTAGGATTAATTCATACAGACTTGTGTGATTTAAAATTTGTTCTAACTTGAGGAGGCAAAAAGTATTTTGTAACTTTCAATGATGATCACACAAAATACTATTATGTATATTTACTACATAGCAAAGATGAAGTCTGGGAAAAATTCAAAGAATATAAAAGAGAAGTTAAAAATCAACTTAGCAAAGAAAATGGCATTATACATCAAACTACAGCTCCATATTCACCAGAATCAAATGGAATTGCTGAAAGAAAAAATATAACTCTAAAAGAGATGATGAACGCAATGTTGCAGGAATATAGTTCACCTTAGAATTTGTTGGGGGGGGGGGGGA
>OVAX01001238.1:0-25616 GCA_900406405.1 Lepidium africanum | reverse complement strand
GTGGGGGGGGGGGGGAAGCATTGCTTACCTCGAACTACATCCTCAACAAAATTCAGCACAAAGTCACCAGGAAAACTCCCTATGAGCTATCGAAAGGTTCCCACATTGTATAAATACCTCAAAATGTGGGGGTGCTTAGCAAAAGTGGTTGTACCACCTCCTAAAAATGTCACAATCTGACCAAAAACTGTTGATTGTATATTTCTCGGATAAGCACATAACAGTTCTGCATATAGATTTCTAGTTTTTAAATTAGAGATACATGATATCCATGTCAACAATGTAATGGAATCAAGAAATGCATCTTTCTTTGAACATGTGTTTCCATATAAGGATAAATAAAATCCAAAGAGAACTCTTGAAGAAAGAGATAACACAAGTCACGAGCCTAGTACTTCTAGAACTGCTTAGTCTGACATAAAAAATCAAGAAGATGAACCTAGATGGAGCGAAAGAGCTCGTAAGGAAAAATCTTACGGTGATGATTTTTTTTTGTAGAAAATGAACCAAGAACTTTCACTGAATTCATGTCTAAACCAGATGCTTCCTCTTGGAAAGAAGCCATCAACAGTGAGATGGACTCTATTATGCAAAATCATACTAATGAGTTAACCGATCTCCCTGAAGGGTTTAAAGCACTTGGATGCAAATGAGTTTTTAAAACAAAGTTGAAAACTGATGACTCAATAGACAAGCACAAAGCTAAACTTGTGGTACAAAGATTCAGACAAAAAGAAGGTCTGAATTTCTTCGATACATATTCTTCGGTGACGAGAATAACGTCCATCAGAATGTTGATATCAGTTGCAGCATTAAGTGATTTGGAGATTCATCAAATGGATGTAAAAACTATTTTCTGAATGGAGATTTAGAAGAAGAGATTTATTCTAGGACAAGTACATAAAGTCTGTCGACTTGTTAAGTCATTGTATGGTCTTAAATAAGCTCCAAAACAATGGCATGAAAAATTTGACAATGTTATGATGTCAAATGGTTTTAACATAAATAAGTGTGATAAATGTATCTACATTAAACTTCTGCTAAAACATTCGCTAAGCGCTATGCGTTCGCTCGGGTACTGCCTAGCGATTTATTGGGAAAACGGAAATAAATTGGAGAGTATTCAGGGATTAGGTTTAAAATCTTTATTTATTTTTAATATCTATATATAATATCTTGTACAACAAAGCATTAAAAGACACTTTGGCATAGTGGTTGGGTTGCTGAATTTGCCTTTAATGTGGCGGGTTCGAGTCTAGCTATGGACATTTTTAATTTGCTAAGTTTAAAAAGGGTAAAACAGTTATTGTATCTTCAATTTCTTCATTTACACCCATCTGAAACCCTAGACGCCGTCATTGTTAAAAAATTTTGTTTTTTCTTTCATTGTTTTCTTCACGATTTCTTGGACTTTTTATAACATATATACATATATCTACTTAAGAATAACAAATTTTATGCTTAAAACTCGATTTTTAACATAAAAATACCAAAAATCTTCAACTTTTTCAAACTACCAATTTTTTGACTGAATCACTTTAATTTGCCACGGTGAGCCTCCGAGTAAGGATTTTCCAGCCGAGATTTCGTCAACTCGGCCGAGATTTCGAACAAGGCATTAAACAAACTAAAAATGCATATGTGTTGTTATGTTTGTACGTAGATGACATGCTTATTATAGGAAACAACAAAGACATAATCCAACAGATTAAGAATTTACTCAACAATAAGTTTGACATGAAAGATATTGATATCACAGAGTTTTACTGTGTTATCCTACTGCAAGTGCACAACAAAATGAAGTAGTATTCTAGGGATCAAATCTACAAGGACCAAGTTGTCACACTATCAATCTTACAATTAAACTAAAGCTAAGACAAATCAAAATAATGGTGGTGAATGCAATTAAACAAAACACGAATAAACGCTAGTAAACTCAATAAACTAAAGCATCAAGTTCAGGGAAATTCATCAAGAAATCAGGGAATCAAATCACGAAACTATTCAAGGTAAAATTAAGATCAATCTTGACTCAGACATAACTGTATAGCAAACTCACTGTCGTGGTGTCGACTACTATGTCTAGCAACCTAGAAATCCTAAATTGTCGTTTGGCTCTAGAGATCTAAACACGCATTATCAAGTTGGTCTGATAGGTCCACGACTAGCCTTAACATTAGCTTTCGTTGGTTAAGGACTAGTTGCTCATCTAAAGTGGTTTAGGCACCTAACAAGCTTTTGGAGAGTTAGGGAACCTAAGATCATAGGCTAATTAGCTACTCTAACCTAGGCATTAAGATCGACAATAGATAGAGAACACATTAAACATAACAACCTATTTGTTCCTAATTTATCAATTTCCTAAGAACCCTTGAAAAAACCTAAACCTGATAGGAGATTCACTCAGACATAATTGAGGGAGAGAAAACAATCGATATGGAAGAAAACATAATTCAATTGATAATTAAAATAAAAGGTTCCAAATTCTTCTCCAAAATTGCAGAGGAAGAGTTCTTCTCCTCATAGTAGCCAAAAATGAAAAGTTACATCCTCTCAAATTCTATTGAAATCGTTTTATACAAAATAAGGAAAAATAAGATTTTCTTCGCATGTACAAGGATCGATTGATCCAAGTGCGGATCGATCGATCTACAAAAATCAGTCGATCACATCATTGGCTGGTCGCTCTTAAAGTCGGTCGCAAGTTCTGGAGAATGGGGAATCGACCGATCGGATGGAGGTTGGTCGATCCTCAGGTCGTGCACAGTTTCTGCTTCTTAAAGGGATCGATCGATCGATCTAAGTGCAGATCAATCGATCCTTCTACTTCACGAAAACGCCAGCTTTTTCTCCGAATTGCTTATGTCCATGATTTGGGTGCGTGATCCAGATTTAACCTATTTTGTACCTGAAAAGGCTATAAGATACTAACAAAGACTCTAAAAACATGTGAATAAATAAGCTAAAAACCGATAAAAAACGAGGTACATCAACTCCTCCAAACTTAGCTTCTTGCTTGTCCTCAAGCAAAGAAACAAAAGACTGAACGAAAAATGCAACCAAAGCAACTCATTCGTCATAAGAATACTGCAAGTCATTTCCTGTAGTAATCCATATGAAACTTATTTAACAGAATCGAGACCACCTTGTACTTCCCCCAGACTTAGCAACTATCATGGTTAAACTCCACAATCCCAGTAAGTGATCCGTATGCACTATACCGCCTTCCTAATGTATCTATGTGCGGTCTCATCGAGGGAACATCGATTAAGGGACACATGAGTTTCTCTTTTAATCTTAAGACTACCTTTTATGTGGTTCATTTCCTCTCATTTCATTAGATTTCAACCAATTTCTCCCTACTTACCTAGGGTATCATTGTATTTTTTTTATTGGTTGGTTCTTTAGTAACTCAAAGTATGTAAGCAAGAGTGGCTTCATAGGAGTCCTTCTTAGTAAGCTAAGAATAACAACATCATTGAAGGGCTTTTACCCTCAGCTACCAACAATGCACACAACTTTGTTATCTAGTTACTTCAGACTAAGCATAAATGCGTGAAATGATTCAGAGAGGAGAAACCATACTCACACAGGAAAATTTGTCATTGCACTGAAAAGAGAACTTGATCCTAAGTATACCAACTCCCTTGATGAGAAGATTAGGTCAGGTTGGGTGTAGAGCCGGCATGAGATTCTTCGAATACCCAAGAGGATCTGGGTGTTATCGAGAAGTTTTTAGTCACTGAGTTTTCCAATAGTCGATCGAAACCTGTCAAATCTAAGTCAATGGTCACTTAAAAACAAGAAAATACAACAATTCCTAAAAAATCATGGTTCCCCCTATAACGGTTTTAACTCATCAAGACACAAATTGACTCAAGAAAGGCGTAAAAATGACTTAAAAAGGAAAACAAAAGAAATAAAATGCGTTAGTCACAGCAAGCCTCTTCCCCTAGATTTACTTCACATCGTCCCGGTGTGAGAATAAGTAAGAAGGAAGCACAAGTTACGCAAAAAGGAAAAGAAAGCAGAAAAAAAGAAGATGAGAGAAACTGATAAACCTAGACAGGAGGATCAATCGATCCCAATGGAGATCGATCGATCTGGCTACGTTCGAGGGGTGGATCGATCTCAGATTGGGCGATAGGTCGTGCACAATGTTGTATGGTTCGGCCGATTGATCGATCTAATCCTATGAGGTCAATTCTGAGATCGTGCGTAGAACTTGGCAAACAAAGAAGAACGATCCAAGTTGGGATCGATCGATCGCGTCTTCTGAAAATGTTGATCGAGTGATCTAATCCTTCAATTCATTCTCCAGATCGTGCGCATATCATCGAATTGATTAATCTTGATGTGGCTCAATCGATCGTGGCCCTTTGAACATATTCTCTCACCTGAAACAAAACAAAAACAAGAAAAATGTGAATGGAAAAAAAAAGGAAAACATACTAGTTGGTTGCTTCCTACTCAGCGCTTGTTTAAAGTCATTAGCTTGACTTGTAAGTCTTTTAGTTTAGAGGAGGATTAGCCAAAGGGATTGAGCTCTCCTTGGTAATGCCAGTATCGGCGAAATATGGCTTCAAACATTGTCCATTGACTACGAATTCTCCTCCTTTAGTATCCAGCAACACTACAGCTCCGTAAGGGTTACTTCCTTGATAGTGAACGGTCTAAACCACCTTGACCTAAGCTTTCCAGGAAATTTTTTTAGACGAGAGTTAAATAAGAAGACTTGATCATTTGTAGCAAAATTCCTGTTAGGGATACGTTTATCGTGTGCTGCTTTTGTTTTTTCTTTGTAGATCCTCGAGTTCTCATAAGCCATGTGAAAAATCTCCTCAAGTTCATGAAATTGCATTGTTCGCCTCTCAGAAGCTGGCTGGATGTCAAAATTTAGGAGCTTAATGGCCCAATTTGCCATATACTCGAGCTCTACTGGGAGATGACATTACTTGCCATAGACGAGGTGGAACAGAGTTGTACCCAACGGTGTCTTGTTAGCTATCATGTATGCCAAAGAGCTTCATCAAGCTTGATAGACCAGTCCTTCCTTGCTGCACCAACCGTCTTTAGAAGGATGCTCTTCATCTCTCTGTTTGAAATTTCAACATGGCCGCTTGGTTGTGGATGATAAGGTGTAGCAACCTTGTGTTGTACTCTATACTTTTTCAGAAGACCATTGAAAAGTCTTGTTAATAAAGTAAAAACCCCTATCACTAATAACCACATGTGGGACACCAAACCTCAGAAAGATAATATGCTTAAAATTCTTTAGTACTACCTTGGCATCATTCGTTGGGCTGGCCAGCACTTTTACCCACTTCAAAACATAATCATCAACCACAAGTGTGTACTGATTCCCAAAGGAAGCTGGGAATGGTCCCATGAAATCTATTCCCCAAACATCAAAACTTCAACTTCCAAGATGAAGTTCTAAGACATCTCATTTCTCTTGCTTATATTCCTTTGTCGTTGATACAAATCACACCTCGAGATAAAAGCTTGAGCAACACGAAACATAGTTGGCCACTAGAAACATGTTTGAAGACTCTTGGATACAGTCTTAAACATTGCAAAATGACCAGTATATAAGGAGCTATGACAATGAAATAGGATTCCAGGTATTTCGTCTTCTATGACACAAAGTCTAAAAATCCCCTCAGCACACTGCTTGTATAGATAAGGCTCATCCAAGAAATAATGCCTTATGTCACAAATGAATTTCTTCATCCTATAGCCAAAAAACTATGCTGGTTCAACCTCTACAGCCAAGTAGTTTGCGATCTCAGCGAACCAAGGAATGTTGGGAGGTTTTGAACTCTACGCAAAAACACGAGTTGTGTTGGGAGTTGACCGTATCATGTATACATTCTCCTCGCGTAGACTTTCATCCAAAGGTACCTTATATTCCACCTGAAGTCAAGACAAGTGGTCTGCTACTCCATTCTTAATGCCTCTATTATCTCTAATCAATAAATCGAACTCCTGAAGGAGCAGAACCCATCTAAGTAGCCTTAGTTTTACGTCTTTCTTGGAGAGGAGGTACTTTAAAGCAACGTGATCAGTGTGCACTATTACCTTGAAGCCTACTAAGTATGACTTGAATTTCTCAAAAGCAAAAACAATGGCGAGCAACTCCCTTCTTGGTGGTTGCATAATTTTGATGGGCTTCGTGTAAAGTTCTACTGGCATATTTGATTACATGTAGCTTCTTATTCTTTCGCAGTCCCAAAACAGCACCCACTGCAAAGTCGCTTGCATCATACATGACCTCAAATGGTAATTCCCAGTATGGTGGTTGCACAATTGGTGCGCTTACTAGAGCTCCCTTGAGGGTAAAAAAAGCTTCGTGACACTCCTTGTTGAACTCGAACATAACATCCTTACACAACAGTTATGTTGGAGGCCTGGCTGTTTTCGAGAAGTCCTTGATAAATCTCCTGTAAAAGCCTATATAACCGAGAAAACTTCTGACGTCTTTCACTGTTGTAGGCGGTTTAAGGCTCATCATGACTTTGATCTTGGCTTTATCAACCTCAATACCGCGCTCAGATATTTTGTGGCCTAAAACTATCCCATTTCCAACAATGAATTGGCATTTCTCCTAGTTCAGCACAAGATGCTTCTCTTCACAACGTCTAAGTACCCTGCAAATGAAGATCCATTTACAGAAAATTCATCCCTAAATACCTTCATGATCATGTCGGTAAAAATAGACATCATGCATCGTTGGAAGGTAGCTGGAGCATTACACAATCCAAACGGCATTCTGCGGTAAGCAAAAGTACCATACGGACATGTAAAGGTGGTCTTATCTTGATCATCCAGATGTATCAGAATTTGAAAGAAACCTGAATAACCATCTAAGAAATAGTAATAAGGACGGTTAGTGAGTCTTTCAAGCATATGATCCATAAATGGCATAAGGAAGTGGTCCTTTCCAGTGGAAGAATTCAAGTTTTTTTAGTCAATACACATCCTATGTCCTGTGACAGTTCGACTAGGTATCAACTCGTTATTATCATTCTTTACTACAGTTACACCTCCTTTCTTATGGACAACATGGACTGGACTAACCTAATTACTATCAGATATATGGAATATAATTCATGCTTCCAACAGTTTCATGATCTCTTTCTTAAAAAGGTTAGGGTTCAGTCTTCTCTGGTTCTCTATAGAGGTTTTAGACACATCAATAAGATGTATCCTATGCATATGTAGATCAGGAGAGATTCCAGTAATATCATCTAGAGAATAACCTATGGCTCTACAATATTTACGAAGCTCGCATAAAAGTAAGGTAGTTTCAACATTATTCAACTTAACATTAATAATGACCGGGTAAGTCGAGTTAGGCCCCAAAAACGCGTACCTTAGCCTTGTTGTAAGTGTTTTGAGTTTGATTTTTGGACCTTTGAGTTCGCTCCATGGGTTGTACAAAGGTGCAGAAATCAATGGCTTAGGTGCATCCAAAGCAATATAAGCTACCATCTTCTCAGTTCTCTTGCTTGAATCCAGAATCATAGCATACACGCTTGCTTCTTCACTAAGAAACCCAAACACTGCTTCAACTTTGGTAAGAGTTATGTCCAGAGGATCATCAAAAAGGATTTCATCGGTGACTTTATCTGCAATTTCCTCTAAATCATCGACCATGAAATTTATCCCATTCACCATAGGCTTCTTCAACATCTTATCCATCTCAAAGCGCATGACCATATCACACAAATGGAGATCAATCCTTACGTTCTTCACATTGATCATCGCTCCTATTGTTCTCACAAATGGTCTGCCCAAGATCAAGGGATCCTTAGGCTCCTCGTCTAGTTCTAAGACTACAAAATCGGCTGGTACATAGGCTTTCCCTATTTTGACGTGTAAGTCCTCCAAAATTCCTACTGGGAGCTTCACTGACAGGTCTGGAAAAATCAACGATATTCTCGTCCTCTTGAACCCAGTGTACCCTAAACGCAGCATGGCATTAGGTTGACACTCGAACCGAGATCACAAAGAGATCGAGTAAAATTAACGAACCGATCTGAATAGACAGTACAAATCGCCTAGGGTCTTCTTTCTTCATAGGTAGCTTATTCTGAAGTACCGAACTGCAGTCATGAGTGATCATCATTACTTTTTCTTCTCCAGTGAACTTACTTGTGACTAAGCCTTTGGCATAGCTCTTTAAGGAGATAATCATATGTAAGGCGTTAACGAAAGGTAGTCTCAGAGACAAGTTAGTAAGCATCTCATTGCACTTTGCAATCTCCAAGTCTTTTCGAGACTTCTTGGGTGGAACATGATATGGATGTGTAGGCGTGTAAGTTCTCTCTGTCACTGTCGGCACTCTCTGACTTGCTACCACTGGGCTTGCTGAATCAGTTTTGGCGTGATTTCGTGTGTTAAATCTTGCTCTAACTCAATTGTATCCCTGCTTTTTCTATTTACCTCATTTTCATCAAGATCTATGACCACATTTATGACTGCTAGTTTCGTCACAGTAGGCTCGAGCTACCATTTCTCAGTGTGATAGCATTGCATTCTTGGTAATCATTCCACACTGCTCATGTCGCAAATGGTTGCTGGTGGTTAGCGATATGAATAGGTTGGGGGTCAGATTTTTGGACCTAGCAATGATATACGTGTACTTAGTATTCAGCTCGTCATATATCCTGTCAACCTTCGCGTCAATCTCAACAGTAGCTTGGTGCTGTCATTGAATGAGCTGCTGCAACATTGCTTTGATCTCATCTTGAGAACTGTCTAGAGGGTTTGATGGACTTGATGGCTTGTTAGGCAAAAAATGAGATTCCTTCTGAATTAATGTCGACTCTGGATGCTCTGGAATAACCTCAACCGATGTGTCACACTGGTGCACAGCTTTGTTCTTAACTCCACTCGCTGCGTTAAACATATCTAGGTTTGTATTCAATTCTTCCAATTTTTTTAGACTGAGTGTCACATCCCTAGTAAGGCCAATTTCCCACTCTGTATTGATTGCTCGAACTCGCTGCAAGGTTATTAATTAGGATGAACGCCTTTTCCTTGGTGTTGGTCATGAAATCACCCTTACTAGCAGCATTCAAAGACTTCTTATACTCCCAACTCACTTCATCGTAAAAGATAGTGAGTATCTGCTCATTCGAGTACCCATGATGCGAACAGTTCCTTTTATACTCTCGAAACTTATCCCAAGCCTCACAAAAGGGATCGTCTTCATGCTGCTGAAAAGTCAACATCTTGCTCCTAGATTGTGTAGTTTTTGTCTTGGTGAAGAAATAATCTAAGAAAGCGTTTCTGCCTTTGTCCCATGAAGTGAGCGAACCTGCAGGAAGAGACTTGAGCCAGCGTTAACCCTCGTTCTCCAATGAGAATTGAAAAAACTTGCACTTGACATAGTCCTCTAAGACTCTATCTAAAACCACAGTAGTGCAGATTTCCTCAAAGTTTTCGATATGATCCATGGGATTATCAGCTGGGAGGCCATGAAAGGGGTACTTCCTGATTAATGCTATCAATTAGGGGTTGAACTCAAATTTTTTTCCCTGCATTGGAGGCAAGCGGATTGCTGATCGGCTTTGATAGTAGATATGAGGAGTATCAATGTCCGCTATAGCTCGGTGTAGGTTTTGAGCATTATGTTCCCTCTTCAGCTCTTCCAGTTCACGTTTAAGTTGCTCAATAGTAGCAATTTCATCAAGACCCTGATGGTTAATGGTATTGTCCGGAATATTGCTCATTCGAGATTAACCCTGAAACACAAAAGAAACAAAAACAAAAGTAAAAATGTAAGAAAAAGAAATTCTTAGACTAAAGTTCAATATTAAATCGAAAGTTAACACAATTGGTCCCCGACAGCTACGCTAAAAACTTGATATCACAGAGCTTTACCTTATTATCCTACTGCAAATGCATAGCAAAACGATGTAGTATTCTAGGGATCGAATCCACAAGGACCAAGTTGTTACATTATCAATCTTACAATTAAACTAAAGCTAAGACAAATCAAAGTAATGGTGGTGAATGCAATTAAACAAAACACGAATAAACGCTTGTAAACTCAATAAACTTAAGCATTAAGTTTAGGGAAATTCATCGAGAAATCAGGGAATCAAATCAGGAAACTATTCAGGGTAAAATTAAGATCAATCTCGACTTGGACATAATAGAATAGCAAACCTACTATCGTGGTGTCGACTACTATGTCTAGCAACCTAGAAATCCTAAACTGTCTTTTGGCTCAAGAGATCTAAACATGCATTATCGAATTGGTCTGATAGGTCGACGACTAGCCTTAACATTAGCTTTCATTGGCTAAGGACTAGTTGCTCATCTAAAGTGGTTCAGGCACCTAACAAGCTTTTGGAGAGTTAGGGAACCTAAGATCATATGCTAGTTAGCTACTCTAACCTAGGCATTAAGATCAACAATAGATGAAGAACACATCAAACATAACAACCTATTTGTTCCTAAATTATTAATGCCCTAAGAACCCTAGAAAAACTGTAAACCTGATTAGAGATCTACTAAGACATAATTGAAGGAGAGAAAACAATCAATATGGAAGAAAACATAATTCAATTGATAATTAAAAAGATAAGGTTCAGATTTCTTCTCCAAAGTTGCAGAGGAAGAGTTCTTCTCCTCACAGTAGCCGAAAATGAAAAGTTACATCCTCTTAAATTCTATTGAAATCGTTTTATACAAAATAAGGAAAAATAAGATTTTCTTCGTAGGTACGAGGAGTAATTGATCCGAATGCAGATCGATCGATCTACGAAAATCGGTCGATCACATCATTGGCTGGTCGATCTTAAAGTCGGGTGCAAGTTCTGGAGAATGGGGGATCAACCGATCAGATGGAGGTTGGTCGATCCTTAGATTGTGCGCAGTTTCTACTTCATAAAAGGATTGATCGATCGATCTAGATGCAGATTGATTAATCCTTCTACTACACGAAAACGCTAGCTTTTTCTCCAAATTGCTTATGTCCATGATTTGGGTTCGTAATCCAGAAGCTCTAAGACACTAACAAAGACTCTAAAAACATGTAAATAAATGAGCTAAAAATCGATACAAACGAGGTACATCAGATATGGCTCTTGCTAATGTCATCTTAGGGATTAAAATCACATGTACTTTCGACGGAATTATTTTGTCTCAAAGTCATTATGCTGAAAAGATTCCTGAAAGATTTAAGAACTATACAAGTGGTACTGCCAAAACCCTTGTAGACTCTCAACTTCACTTGACCAAAAACTCCAGTGAAGCAGTGTCATTGGTAGAGTATGCACGTGTAATAGGAAGTCGGATGTACTTGGCTAACTATACTCGACCTGATCTAGCACATGCAGTCAACGTACTCCGTCATTACACAAGTAATCCAAGACATAAACACTGGAAAACCATAACTAGTGTACTGAACTACTTACAGTATACAAAGAGTTATGGACTGCACTATTTTAAAGAACCTCAAGTTTTGGAAGGATACAGTGATGCTAACTGGATTTCCGATGAAATCCACAAGTGGATACGTTTTTACCCTGGGGGTGTAGCAGTATCTTGAAATTCCTGGATACGTTTTTACCCTGGGGGTGTAGCAGTATCTTGAAATTCCTCCAAACAAACTCTGCTAGCTCGATCCACCATAGAGTCTGAGTTTATAGCTTTAGATAAAACAGTAGAGGAATCATAATGGCTTCGAAATTCTTGGAAGATATTCTTAAGTGGGAGAAATATATGTCGGCTCTACGCATTCACTATGATAGTCAATCTGTTATAGCCCGTGCACATAATAATCTCTATAATGGTAAATCTCGTCATATTAGGAAATGACATAAAACCATTAGACATATGATCTCAACTGGTCTCATCACCATCGATTACATCAAGTGAGCTGACAATTTAGCGGATCCTTTTACAAAAAGATTGTCCAGAGATCAAGTCAAACTATCATCAAGAGGAATGGGTTTGAAGTTTATGAACTTAGAAGATGTTTGATGGACACCCCACTTACATGACTGGAGATCCCAAGAAGTAGGTTCAAAGAGAAAACTAAATCAGATAATATCTTTTGACTGCACTGTGAGCATTAAGACTCTGCCCAGTTCCTAGGATGACAAACAGTGTAACATGTAGAAAGTTGAGGATAATTATTAAACTTTTAATGATTTGAGTCCAATAATTGGTTGATAAGTGAAGTATCACAGGTTACTTATGTCCATCCAAATGATTTGAGTGTGAAATAAATGTCGTTTCTAGGAGAATGAAAGTAATGCTATACTCTCCAAGATCACTCATGAATACTAGGCAAAGTTCAAGGCCACAATGAACACAATAGAGAACTTCGTTCTACTAGGAAAATGAGTTGGGTTATATATTTTGTCTAGGTTTACACTAAACTTCGAGGTGGTTCAAGACATCAAGTTCACCTCCTGGTCAAGTAAACCCGACATATTAACAATGAGTGGTTTAAAGCTAAAAAATGTTACTTACTCATACATAGTCTGTTTTCGTCTACACTTTCAAAAATCCGTCTATTTGTCTAGTCTATTGGATAAGTCTAGTCAGTCAAGTCTATCGAGTCTTATAGTTATATTTTTAGAGTCATTTCTATTTATGTGGGGGATTGTTGGACCAATGATTTGGTCATTATAGCCCAATGGTTTAATGGACTTAATTTTGGTTATTGTTGAATGAGAAATTGGGCTTATAAAGCCTACAACTTAAGTGATTTAAATTGTGTAAATGTCCCACATTGCTAAGAAAAACTTGCTTGCATGTGTATATATACTATTACACTTATAAGGTAGTTTAGAGAGCTAGGTGGAGAGAAGGGAAACACCACACACCGCCATCGCTGTGTCGTGCCTATGCTGGGGCTCGAGGCTTGGGGAAATGTGGGCCTTTGGCCCACAACGTGCATGTTCTTTTTAGGCCAAACCTACGAAAAAGATCTAGCCTTAAAAGCAAAGATCTCGTATTAAAAGCTCTTAAAGCTTCCATAATTCTCGCCTTGTGTTTAATGCATCCCGTTACACTCGGGTTCAAATGAGCATTAAACAAAACGGAAATGTGATCTCTGGGACTCGGTATTAAATGGACGCGTTTGGAGACCAAGTCTCTTTCTCCTATAAAACCAAGCTCCTCTTCTCATTCTATACACTTGCTTCCTACGAGAAAAAACTTGCCAAATAATCCATCACCGTCTGTCTAGAGTCCGAGAGTGTAGAGTTGATGCTTCAGTTCGTCGAGTCCGTTCGTTGGTGTATCGTCGATGGGTCTTAGTCACAGTTCTGTCCTGGGATTCAAAGATGCATCAACCCGAGTACACTGTGGACGTTTATTGATTTAAGGTAATGAGACGTTTGTCTCAGCTCTGTGAGTCTTACCTTAATCGTTTATATTTTTTCGTTTATTTTAGCTTATGCAATCGTTAAACCGAACTCGAGTAATAAGGTTCCTACAATATTTGCGGTTTGCAAGCTTGGCCTTTGGTGTTCCTTGCCACCCAAGCTTAAGTAGAAATATTAGAGAGAATGAAGCTGAGGCCAAGCTATGAAGTCAGAGCCGAAGCCAAGCTCCCCAAGCCAAGCTCCTCAAGCCAAGCCTAACCAAAGTAGCTTCAAAGAAGGTGAAGAATGTTGAGTCTTATTGACATATGTAAAAAACAAGTTACATTCACCACTCAGCCTTACATAAGAATAAGATGGTGCACGTTTAGTTAGAAGTCAAATACATGTTGAGGAGCTGGCTAGAAAATCACATGTGCAGTCTAGGAGCCTTTTGTAGCTTATATGACCGTTGGAGACTTGCTCTACATAGAATACCACAAACCTCAAGTCATTGTCTCCTTGTCTCACAAGAAAGAAGAAACTTTCCTCTTTTAGAACTTTGTCTTCTAGCAATTAGCTTCTACACATTAGAATTGTCTATATATTGTTTGTAGCATACAAGTTGTAAAGTTAATATATATAAACTTCTTCTTTTCATATTCTCTCCATATTTTCGTGCTCCATATTTACCCAAACTCAAATTCTCCATTATTCTCTCATACTCTCAAATCTCAACTTATACTCTCATTCTCTCTATTCTAAACTCATCTTTAAGTATTCTACACTTATACTTCTGCAAAACTAATAGTGATGTGGCAGCTGAGGTGTTTTCACTACAAAGAGAAACACAAACCTTTCTTTTATTTATATAATTACTTTACAAAAAGTAAACTAATAGTTGTACCAATAAGCTAATAAAAATGTATTTTTTAATATTCATCACTAAAGTATAATAAAGTCTTACATTTAAAGAATAATAGTTTCATATTCAAGAAAAGTATTTTTTTCCAATAATCAGATAGACAAGATTCGATCTATTGCCCAAACTTATCCCTAAAACCCTTATTAACTACTACATGTAGTTGGATGGAATCAAACTTTAGATACGTGACCATTGTGTGAAGCATTAGACCACAAAATTGAAAAGAGTTCGGTTCGAGAGAGAAATTTAAGTTTCAAAATTTGAGAACTTTTCACTATTGTAGATTTTTCTAAAATTTCATAATCATTGAAGCAAAATATATTTTCAACCATTATGATAAATTTGTGTAGAGACTCATGTAAAAGTATATCCTAAAGGTAATATAGTTATTGAAAGGGAGATGGTAAAATTTTTGCATTGCAATATTAAAATTTTTGCTAGCTAAATCAGAGACAAATCAACTGAACCACTTGTCTCTTGACAAATATGTTGTTACTTGTTAAATATGATCATATTTTCGATTAAATACTTAATGAATATTTACATCTCACACCTTAAACAAAAAGATATTTACTTTATTTGTTGCAATTTGATCAATAAAGTTTGATCCATAATTAAATCTCTGACACCAATATCATTTGGAACAAACACGATTTTTCTGAAGTTAAATTCAGATAAAAAAGACAACATAAATAACATTGAAACACTTGACGAGAGGCTCTTTCTTAAATATATTTACTTTATAACACAAAGAGATCTATTTCTCACTCACACAATGAGTAAACAGTTAAAAAGAATAAGGCGAAGAAGATAGTTATAAATTTCTGATGGAGATATATACAAACCCTAGCAAATTCCGTAGTATAATTTACCTCATAATCAAGATAAAATGCAGATGTTAAAATCTAAAATCTCCAAGAAAATATGCATAGGATCATATTTTTTGAGTTTTTCATTTAATTTTTACTTTTTTAAATTAATTTTAACATATAATTTATTAGTAAATTACTAAATCTAAATTATTAAATAGAAAGAAATTATAATGATAGATTTCTTGTTGCTTAAAAGTTAATATATGATATATCTTGTCTGCTTCGCAGATGGGTCAAAGCCACCCTATTGGCTTAACAAATAGTCTCTTGAAACTCTTTGAGCCACGACCACCATTGGAGTATAAACCACCACCGGAGAAGAGAAAATGTCCACCTTATTCAGGTATATATCTATTTTTATTTTAACTCTATTCTCATGAGTTTTGGATTTGATATTGTTTCTTGTTTTTATTCATTGTAGGCATGGCTCTGTTTGTGAGTAACAGTACTGAGCTTGGGGATCCAGAATACAATCCAACTAAGCCAAAAGTTGAAACACCTGTATGTTTTGTACCTGGAGCTGTATCAATTATGTCAGTTTTTAACAAAGTCAGTGTTTTATAGTCTGTATTTTTTATTCATGGAGCAGGCACTGGAATAGAGAGAGAATTCATAAATCACGACAGGAGAATTGTGTGGAATAGGCTGCCATGAATTTAAAGACATGTAATCCACTCAATGTTATGTGTGTTTCTTTCATGTAACGTTATGTGTTGAGAACTCCATGTCAAGTTAAATTTTTCTATGCAGTTGATCCGAATAACGGAATAACGATCCAAATGCTTCTGGAGATCCATACAAGACATTATTCGTTTCAAGACTCGTAAGTTGTTATGTTTTGTGTTGAATGGCTGTTCTTACATTGCTGTTTTATGTTGTATTTGACTTTAGCGTGTTATTGTCTTTCAGAACTACGAATCCTCCGAGAGTAAGATTAAAAGGGAGTTTGAATCTAAAGGACCAATTAAACGGGTAGGTTACTCTAAGCATTCCCTTGCGGGGTCGGTAAGAATTTGTGTAGCTTCCCTCGCTCAAGCTCTCTGCTCAATATTTTTTATTTTATGTATAAAAGTCTTCAATGTTATGAACTTTCAGTCCCCTATAAGTTTGCACCTTTTCTGCTAGACCAAAAAAAGTCGTTCCACTTTTTAATGGCTGTAAAGCCATCAACTCGTATACCTTCTCTAGACTGTAAAGCCATCAACTCTATTGGAACTTTCTTAAATAACTGAATATATATAGATGCATAAGTCAATCTCGTATAATGTCACAAATCCAAGGTGTTTACTAGAGATGTTTTCCGTGCAAGACCCGTATAGTTACTTCTTTTTTCAGTGAAAAATATACACTATCACTTTACTTTGATGTAGATGTTGTATACCTAATCAATGAGGTATTTTCTGAATCTATAACTCATCTTGGTAAGCAATTTATAAATATTTTATGCCCATATTCCAAAGCCATTCTGTTCCAAGAATATGCTTCATCCTGCAAAGGAGGTACTGAATATAAGCTCTTTATTTTCAAGCAACCAGGTTACAACTTTGGTAGTTGAAGTTGAGTATCAGAAACCCTTCTCGCTGTTCGTATTTCCAAATCTATATATTTCCATTATCTTGAATTTCGGTTATTATGAAGGTGACTTCAATCAATTTTCTATACTTTTTTTTTAGTAATCAAAGCGCTCTTATTAGACCCTTCAGAAATGGTAAATTTGCTGCAATGCATCCATTTTTCTACCATTCTTGATGTGGTTGGTGGTGACAGTCTCAGATTTGGACACAAAATAAAGCTTGCGCCTGCCTTACAGAGCTGCATGTTGTTTCATATGAAACACTTTTTATCTGGAATCTTATCTTGTTCTCACAGATGTTGATTTGTTAATGTCTTCTTGTGAAACTCAGGTTCATTTGGTGACTGATCAGCTGACTAATAAACCCTAAGGATATGTTTTCATTGAGTACATGCACATTCGTGACACGAAAGGTGATCAGAGTTAAAAGTCCAAGTCAGAAGAGCCATCAAGACCATGGAAAGAGCGGTAGGGATAGTTTTAATTTCCATTCGTCATTGTAGTCTTTTGCGTTGCTGTGACTCATTTTGTGCTGAGAATGTTGTGGCCTTGTCTCCAGTGCTAGAACTCTCGGGAAAAGGGGAAAGAAAGGGAGCGAGGAAAGTCTCATGAGCTGTCTCATGAATAACCTCGAGAGCGGTCTCGTGACAGACCCAGAGAATTAAGCACCACTGATTACTGTATTTTTCGTTTCGAGCTTGTCATATTATTGATCAATTCAACCAAAAAAAAAAACCAAAGTTGTGATGTTCTTACATTTCATTTGCAGTTTGTTTATATTAAATCTTAAATCACAAACAAGAAATGAATGGAATGTGGAGTTGTACTTCCTCTGTAAAATTGATATCAATTCAGGATAATCACTTTGTTATTTGAGAAGTTATTTGTTTCATTAGTTTGATAATCTTCAGGGGTTTGAGGTTTGCAGAGTCTATGGCAATGTAAAGCTGAAAAGGAAACAAGGGATCTGCTTCTGAATGAATCGACGATGAGAAAAACAGAAAGAAAGTAAAACAAAAAGCTCCGATGCCGGGAATCGAACCCGGGTCTCCTGGGTGAAAGCCAGATATCCTAACCGCTGGACGACATCGGAATTTGTTATAACCTTCGATATTATTTATATATAACTACTCAAGTCTTCTTTTATTCCTATGGAATTCCACGTCTTTGTGCAAAAAATAAAAGATTACTAATAAATTCCGATTAAGTCAAAAACACTTCGTGCCTTTGATTATATATACATTTTTTATATATAAATATATATCATATGTATCTATTTTATTATTATATGCAAACACAACACGTCTCTTGTTACTTAGGTTGGGGCACATGCTCAAGGGTCGTGCTCGAGTTAGAATTAAAACAGATTACTATTATTATTTTTTGTAAAAGTGCAGATTACTATTATCACTATTATAAAGAGTAACCAATTTATTGTTACATCTTTATCTTTTGTTTGAGTTAAAATCCTTTTGCTTGACATGAAAACATAATTCTTAGTTACCTACTCATATTTTGTTTGTGAGCCTTTTGAATAAGTTTTTTTGGCATGTTAATGGCATTTTCATAGATCTAGAGACCAAATAATTTACGTGTATATGATTTTAAAACGTCATTAATGATATATACTACATAATATACACATACAGTATATAGGTTGGTTTACATCGGTCTTTCAATTTTACTAGGAGATTAACCAGCCTCACCCGGTTTTTTGTTTAGAAATATGTGATTTATTGGGTAATTTGTTATATTTGTTGAATTTTGTTGTTTTTGTAGAAGTGAAAATATGTGAATCCGAAAGGGGAAATTTTATTATTAATTGAAATGGTGAAATTAAAGATATGTTGTCCTACATATTGGACAATTTTTATTTCTGTAAAGCCAACTAATTATACACTGATGGTGGTAGATGTGTTTGCACGCTAGATCATTAATATCATCTCTTCCTTTGAATGTTTGAAGGCACATAGTGCAGTTTTCAGTTTCCTCTGCAGGAGTGGCGTTTCTCTTAGTGAGTTGTAATTCGGTAACGACCAATTCCGTGTCTATCCTTGATTGAGCTCGGTAGTTGTAATATGTGACGTTGAAATATATTATTATATTGTTACCTGTTTCCAAATCTATAGATATGTCAACATCATTTATGTATGCTATGAAGTTGTCAATCATATTGGTTGCTTCTGTATCTTCTATTTCATGGTATGTTAGGAAGTAATGAAGATTCTTTGTTATGGTGGTCCATGATATAGCTGTTTTGTTTGTTTGCAAAGGAATTCGTATAACGATATTACTCTGTTATGTGAGTGGTCTTGTGATGTTGAGATAAATTTCACTTTGCATACAAATGGTAGGAAGACGATATTGACATGAGAAAGAGTACGTGAGAGGAAGTGGGTTTGCCATTTTATTTGTGAATGATTTTTGTGATTTTCATGATGTTCTCTTCGTGGTATATATATACTTCTTAAATGTATTATTGACCAATTTCAGTTTAATATGTTTTGTAAGTTATTAATATATTAATGATGTATACGTTTGAGGAAATGCGAGAATCAACATTTGGTTAATAAGAAGTAATACCGGTTGTAATTTAAGTTAGAAAATTTGGCTAATTTCATGTAAATTTTATTATTATAATCATATTATGTTGTTGTATACGCTGTGTAAGTTGAGAGGTATTGGATTGAATGATTGATTGTATGTATTTTTTTTATGAATCGTAGATGTAAAACAGAGACGTTAAAGAAAAATATATTTTATTATTCAAGAACTTAAATTAATTGAGTACATATTAGAGGTTCTTATATAGAGATCAAAAGAAAATATTTAGAATTTACTGAAAGATCAATTAGAAGGAGATATTGTAAATTTGTTTTGAGTTTTGATCTCCTTCTCTCTAACGTTAATATTTACAGCTTTTGGATGATGTGATGGAGCTGCAGGCGGCGTTGCAAGTAGCCGTTGTAAGTAGTTGTGCTTTCCCATTCCTTTATCTTTGTATGTAGTCGTTTGTGGTGACTGCGTTTGTATGTAGTCGTGTGGGAGTGATTGTGTTTGTATGTAGTTTCGTGCGGGGGACTACCTTTGTATGTAGTCTCGTGCGGGGGACTGCCTTTGTATGTAGTCTTTTGCGGGGGACTGGTCGTACATGAGAGACTTGTCATTGATGGACCTAGCTTTGAAGTGCTTTGTTGTTGGGCTACTTTGGAGATATGGTTTACAGTAGAGGTCCCATCTGCAACCATAGCCCACACCATAAAATGTTTATAATTGGACTTGTATTAAGTGGGGATCAAATTTTGTGGTTTAGGATTTGTTAATTGACCACTATTAGTCGAGTACCTTACATTGTCGAGGACGAAAATGCTTGAAATTGAAAAGGTTATTTTTTTCTTTTTTTTTTTGAACTTTGAAATTGTTTTTTAACCGAATCAATTAAAGAGAGGGCAGTAGTGAATATAGTCAAAGTTTGAATCAATTCCCGAGATCGTAACAATCAGTGTGAATTGTACTTGTATTCGTTTTTGTGTTTTTTAAAACTAAGTTGTAACTGTGTTTTCTCGTATGTTACTTTCTGTTTTAGGAGTTTTTCGAAACTAATGCCATTTTGTAATTTTCCTGTTTTAAATTAAGTACATGCAGTGAATTGTGTATTTGTTTAATAGTGGTGGTCGTAACGTTCAAGGAATTGTATGTTCATCATGTCAAATATTCCAGTAGGAAGGTATTTTGTACAATTATATGAGCATTTGAGAACGATAGGTTTCCTATATTGTGAAGGTATATTTGAGCTTTCGTTTCACGGACGATGGGGTTTTCTATTGTCAAAGTTTATTGAATTCCTTCAAACTGAGATGGTGAAGACCTTATGTTTGACGGTGTAGTGTTTGTTTCCTCACTTTCCAGTGTGGAGGTTATTTTGGGTTTTTATTTTGAAAACAGTAACTAACTGTTCCTGTTATTATGAGAGTGTAATATATATGTAGAGTACTGAATACAATTGAGAGCAAAGTTTTATGAGAGTGTAATATATATGTAGAGCACTTAATACAATTGAGAGCAAAGTTTTAGATTTCTCAGAAAATTTATTGGTGTAAATGATAGGAGCGTGAATGTCTCCTTTTAGCGGCTAAGTTATGCTTGTGTTGTAAGTAAACTTGCAAAACTGGCTGATAAGTAAATCTTCCCCTGAAATTTGGAAAATAGAGTTGTAAATATTATATTATGAATTAGCGAAATAATACATAATGGCGAGATTTTATGTGAACGAACATTAGTTATTAGTTATGATTTATGTAAGAATGTGACAGTAAGTATTTACCTAATTACTTTGGTAGGTTTTTGTAGATTTCTTTGTAAACAATATTCCTAACTCCACTTTCTTTTTGGTCTTCTCCTTGTAGAATGGCTAGTCCTTTTGGTGATGTAACTCTAGACAGTGCTACATAAAGTTGGTCGTGGCTGAATACTGGTTTTGGCAAGTACAGCATTACTGATTTCAAACTTTGACCTTGACTTTTATTGATGGTCATGGCATAGCAGACTCTAACCGGAACTTGTCTTCTGCGTAATACAAAAGGGTGGTTCGACTGTGGTGGTGATAAAATAATTCTAGGTAATAGAACTTCTTTACCAACATGTGTCCCTGTCACTATATATGCTTTGATCATATGTTCACCTCAATTAGTGACAATCAGCATGGTCCCATTGCATAAACCTTCTTTTTGATTTATGTTCCGGAGGAGCATTATGGGGACTCATTTCATGAGCTTTAGCTTATGTTTTGGCAAACCTGGAAACTCCAAAGAATTCAAATATACCACTGGGTAAAGCGCTTTATAATCTTCTCCTTTAGTGTCTGCTTTTTCTATGGTATCTGAGCTTAATTATTCTTTGGATTGTCCAGAGAGTTGAGATAACATGTATTCATTAATCTCATCTACATACTCATTTCGAGGAGTTAGGATTGCTCTTTCTGTAAAGTTGTCAAAGCTGGTATGTGATAGAACTTTGTTTCCATATGTCGCATATGTGATTTGTTGTAGGGGATTTCCTTGAGGTTCCATAAAGAAGGATTTATCAACTTGTACCAGTTCTCCATCATCAATGTCAATTTCATTCCGTTTGGATTAAAGGTGTCATTCCGTTGCCTACATATAATAGCCAACTTGCGAATCTTGTTTCTGCTTCCTGGAGTCTCATGTTTTGTTGTAAGAGGAAAACTTCACATGAATCCCATAGATATGATTGACTTATACATGCTAACACATTGTCTGCTCGTGTGCCATGTGGTGTAACTGATAATATTTGCCTGAAATCTCCTCCAAGTAGAACTGTTTTTCCTCCAAATGGTTTGTCAGCTACTGATAAATCTTCTATTGAGAGTAAGTCTCTTAATGTTCTATCAATTGCTTCAAAAGTGTGTCTATGTGACATAGGTGCTTCATCCCATATAATTAAATCAGTTTTCATCAGTACCTCTGCCAGCATTGATCCTTTCTTAATATCACAAATAGAATCTTTAGTGACATTTAGTGGAATCTTGAATCTTGAATCTTGAATGGTTTGTTCTTCCACCGGGTAAGAGTAAGGCTGCAATTCCAGATGAAGCTACTGGGACGAAAAATTTCCTTTCAGATCTTAATTTAGAGATAATTGTCCTGTAGACAAATGTTTTTCTAGTTCCTCCAGCTCCACAGAGGAAAAACTCTTTGCCGAGTTTACCATTGACAGATTGCAAAACTACTTCGTAAACTTTGGTCTGATCATCGTTTAGACAATTGTACAATTTTTGATGTTCTGCTTTTTCTTCTTTCTCATTGTATTGCAATTCTTGTTTCCAGAGGCTATTGCCTAATTCTTTTAAGATGTTTAAATTAGGCTTTGGGAGATCTTTGTACTCAGCAAGTGATTTTTCATGTTGATACAGAAGCATTTCAATCTCAATCAAAGTGTATTCATGCAATTCATCTTCAGTGAAATTTATATCTTGAAATCCTAAAACTCAGCGTTGCTTTTTAGGAATATCCTCTGACATAGATTTCCAACAATGCTCCCATAAAGCAAATGGGTTTGTGATCTCACAATATATCAGTAGAAGCACAAATAAATGGTATAGTTGAAATGGTGTTGCCCATTGATTTGCTTCATCCATTGCGTAATGCCATTCTTTGTCATCGTCTAGTAAACCTCTAGCATAACATGCTTGTTTGAAAGTTTCTTTGACTTCTCCGTAAACTGTTTTGATATCCTCAAAGCTCGTTGGCCCTTTAACCACATTTACCAGAATTCTAAGATAGTATAACTCCCCAGCGGCTGGGTGGATGTTAATTATTCTGCCAATAGAGAGACCTTGTTTTCTTTTAGAACATACTTTGTCTGCATTGTCCCATACATAGTGAGTCAGAAATTCTATGTAGGTCAATGTTCTTGAATGTTCATAATGTTAATTCATCTCCATCCATTCTGTAAACATAGTCTTCTCAATATTAGGTTTTGAGAGGACGTTCGATAGATTAGATGTTGCTTTATGAGCAATTGTTTGCTCGCCTGGTAAATGAATACCTAATTTTTGAACTGATGGCTTCCTTTTGTGAATGTGGAATGCAAATGTCCGCCACATTGCTTCACAAGGAGATAAATATCGGCAATCAAGGTACTCTTGAATTTCATCTCTTTGCTTTACCACTGTGTTGGTTTCCTGATTTTGAGTTCCACTTGTTGTACCTTTCTCAATTAAAATTGTTGCTTTATCCACTCCTTTGGTAACATACTTGAAAAGGTATTTGATGGCATTAGATGTATTGCACCACTCCACATTAATGTGTGCCTGATATTTCTTTAGGATTGCAACATTGTGTGGTATAACAAACCGATTATCAAACTTTATTCCTCATTTGTTAACACTATTGTTCTTGTCAAGCCGACGATGATAGACAATATATCCAGATAAATCAATGCAGGTGAGCTCATTGAATGGACGCGGGTAGTTTTTTGTACATACCTTGTTACTCATACAAGGAGATGATGGTCGGTCCTTGCCACAAGGTCCATGCATCATGTGTTTTTCCACAAGTTTATGTCCCAAAGGGTCTTCTACTTTGTTGGGTAGTTCAGCAAATATTATGGCATTAATATCATTTGTCATGGGGATTTTAGGTGTTTGATCTAACCATAGCAGAAGGTGTTTGATTTTATGTGTGTGGGGTAGTCCTCTTTCTTGGAACTCAATTATGCTTAGCACTGAAATAGTGAAAAAGAAAGTGAACCTTAGTTATTATAATCACTAAGTTTTATTGCCTTTAGGGATTAAAAGTTAGTAGGTAATTTGTATGAGAAAGAGATAGTTTGAGGTTTTTTTGGCGTACCAGCAATATATGGATTGAAAAATGCTCCTTGTTCAAGATCTTTAAGCATTTCATCGAGTTTCATATGGAATACACGACACTCAATATATGGTCTGTCATTTCCTGATACCCCTCCATAGGTTTCCAAATGCTCTTTTATTTCTTGCCAATTTGGGTTGGCAGTCATCGTGATGAACAAAGTTGGATTACCATATGTGCGGCAAATTGCCCTTGCATCATGATATTTTTCAATCATGTACCTTGGCCCTCCTGTAAAACTCGACGGCAATATAATTCTTTTCCCTACTTTAAAAGCCTCAGTGTCACCTTTAGAAACTGCGTCGTATACATTGTTATACGAATCAGCTCTTAGTTGATCTTGGTTGTTCTTCACCCAACGAAGTCTTTCTTGTTCAATTACTGTGTAGACATCAACAACATATTGTTGAAATAATCGCCCTCCCTTAATAATTGACATTCCTTCTGCTAGCCTAGTTTGGATTTGATAAGCATAGTATTCACGGATACTAATATAAGTTCGTTTGTTGTTACCAACATGTGTGATTGCATGAGGTATTTCTGTATGATATCCATATCCTCCATGCGGGAACAACAGTGAAAATTGCAAACTCATGAACAAAGGATGGTCATCACCAATTGTTTGCAAGTGGCTTGATTGTAATTGTAGGAGTACATCTCTATGGCCAATAGTAGTTGTTATATCTCCAACAATCAAACCGGCAACTTCTTTGACTTGTGGGAGATCGTATTGCTTACCCTTACTTTTTTGCCCAACCAATTGCATTGTCAAGTTTTCAACATCGTTTGCTTTGTACCGATCTTGAGCTTTTCAAAAGAACATACACAAGCAGTTGTGTTCATCTAACATCTTTATCAAGCCTTTAATGATGTCTTCGTCAATTTTTTCTCCTAAATTATGTTGTGAGATGGCATTCATAGGATTTGAGACTTCATTCTCAGTGTCAAAAATATACATTTGTAGATATTGTGGTGGCTGGCTTGGCATGGGTAGCAATGACCCTATGCGATGGTAATTTTGGCCATGTATTCTGAAACATGGTGGCCTTTTTCCGTATGTGACACTATGATCAATTTTTGCTCCCATTGAAGTGAAGGCTAGGGAAGAGTTGTACACCTGTATTAGCTTGCGGAATGAGCAACTATTGGTATGTAGATATTCTAGGTAATCTGGAGTTTGTCTAACTGGTGGCAATTTGACTCGGCCTTGTTGACAACATATTGTGAAGATGGGCTTTCCTGTTGTGACCTCAATTTTTTTCCTTTCTGAATACCATACCAAAGCATTACAATGACTGCATTATACTATAGGATTTTCTTTGGTCATTTTAGCTGTAATATTAATAGTGAACTTCGGTAATTTGCTTTTAATATAATAATAATTTAATTAAGTATTTAAAATGTAAATGATGACTAACCTTTTAGTTCTTTGACGGTTTTTTTTTATAAGCTTTGGTTTGATGTAAAGTTCTCTCCTGTTTTTTTGTGGTGAATTTGTTGCATATTTAAATACATAGATTTAATATA
>OVAX01001237.1:0-50123 GCA_900406405.1 Lepidium africanum | reverse complement strand
CGATTATACGTCTTCGTATGTATACACAGTAGGATTGATTTCAGGACATTCCCAACACAAGGGCTTCAGATATAGCACACCATAAGAAAATTCAGATCTTTTATGGTAGTGATAGGTTCCATATTTTCTTCTTCAGGATGTGTTCAACATTAACCTGTGGTTGAGTAAGAATGTTCCCATTATCTTTGATCTGATTACATAGCCAATTTCCACTTTTTACTGAGTAGTGCCTGAATTTTGTGAAACTCCATATCCAGGTGTCATTCTCCGTTACACAGGGAAGGGTATAAATAATTCTTGCAACATCACAAACATGAAAAAGTTCGTCAAGCATTGGTTTATTCCAACTTGTTCCTTGTATAAGTTCATGAACTTTTACGCAAACATTAAAGTTGAGTTATCTTCTGATAAGAGGCATAAGCTACTGGTTAAAAACTCAGTTGGTGGTCCACACATGTATGTTAGAGCCATTACCAATATGTCGAATGATTCCTTTTTTAAGTAGGGAGTGTCCATGGAGGATACTTCGCCAAGTATATAATGTGCTTCAATGTTTTCTTGTAAGAATTCCATGTTCCTAAAGTATCTCGATTTATAAACCTTTATTAGCAATGCTTCAGATTTACTTAGTATTTTCCATATCTTCTTAGCCAATAATGCTTGTTTAAAGCATGATAGGTCCTTAATACCTAGACCACCTGATGCATAGTTTTTTCCATGAAACCCATGGGATTTTCTTTTGAGTCGTTGTGTTCCACCAGAAGGAGGTCGTACCGCTAGTAAGTTTATTGCGCTGGTGAACCGATAACTTAAAACATGACATTTTGTACACATATGCATGGCTAGGGCCACAACTTTTAGAAATGTTTCAATTCTTCCCAAAGAAAGGTGTCTCATTGTCCATGTTGATATTTTGGTTTTCAGATTTTCCATGGGGAACTTGAAAATCTCCTTATTAGGACTATTACAACATTCTAGGAGTCCAAGGTACTTCCCAATCCCATGACCAGAGTGTATGTTTAGAGAATTTTTATGGTATCTCATGTTGATTAGGGGACCTTCGCCCCAAAAGTTATGGACGACTTAGAGAAGTTGATATGTTATCTTGAAACATTCTCGTATAGGTGAAGACAATTCTGAATGGTTAGCACCTCTATATATGATTATTTGCACATAAATAAACTGTCATCCACATACAGCATGTGTTGATTGGTTGGACCTGATTGATGGAATTAAAGCCTTGTGATCTATGAAGGTCCCTCCGCTTTATTCATGATGTGCAACAAGGCCTCAGTTCCAATGATAAAGAGAAATGGTGATAAGGGATCACCTTGTCAGAGTCCTCTTTGTGGTTGTATATATTCGTGACTTCGTCCATTTTTGATAACTAAATATGAAAACGAGGTGACACAAAGCATAATGAGTTTAATCCAGGAGGTCGCAAATCCAAGTCTATAAAGTGTATATTTCAAGAAGATCCATTCTAATATGTCATATGCTTTGGATTTGTTTGTTTTGATTGCTATGAAGTTGTGTTGACCATTTTTGTTTGTATGCAGGTAATGGAAGATTTCATGAGCCAATAGTATGTTGTCTAAGATGAGTCTCACCACCACAAAGGCACCTTGGTTGCAGAGATAATAATATGTGAAAGTGGTTTGAGGCGGTGTACAATAATCTTGGCAACAGATTTGTAGATAACAGAGTATATTTATAAGTCTGAAGTCTGTCAATTGAGTAGGAGACTAGCACTTTGGGATCAGAGTGATGTGTGTATAGTTCCATTATGTGGGAAAGCACCCATAATCGAATACATTTTTGATCTCAGTTGTCATTTGGTCACCAAGGATTTGCCAGTAGTGTTGGAAGAAAGTCCCAGTCATACCATCATGTCTAGGTGTTATTTATACAACCACAGAAGTAACTAAATATTTCAGTTTTTCTGTATCAAGCAATAAAAAAATATTCTTGTCTCTAGTATCGATGCAAATAATTATCTTTTTCGGTATCATGTAGGTTGGTAGATTTTATGTCACTTATAATTTCTAGTTTTTTTTTCCATATAAGCTATATCTGGACAAATATTATTGCAATGTGCTTCAATTTTTTTGCTACATTCAATCAATTAACCGTTAACTACATGATGATATATTATTCTTTTAGATATTTTTTTGTTTTTACATGTTTATCCTCTTACTAATTTTAAAAATATGTTGAACTAGCTCATCTTTGTGACTATAGCCAAAAAAAAAATTACAACCAAAAAGCATGTGTTAACCTTACTCATTCCAAGAGGATAAGACAATGACAAACATGTCAGATAATTTTGTTGTAAATTAATAAAAAATAATAAATAATTAGACACGCCAGTATCCAATTTTAGCAACCTTGGGTTAGAGGTTATAAGTATTAACATTGTTATTTGATTTAATTAACAATATCCTTACCACTCCGTTGATTTTTTTTCGCTAGTAAAACAAAAACCTTCTCCAAAGTGATAACACTAAGGAGGTGTATTGAATAGGATTTTAAAAGATTTGATAGAATTTAAGTTTTGCTAGATTTGGAGAGATTTAGGTGAGTTTTCAGGGTACTTGAGATGATTTAATTAATTTTTTATTTTTTGTAAAATAAATCAATGGTGATATGTGGAGATTTTAATTATGAAATTCTAGGTGATTCATAATATTAGGAACGATTTTGTTTTATATAATAATCTCCTGTAACATCTTAACCCATTCCATTATCTCATCCAAAAAAAATCGAAAGCTTCAAACACGTCTCCTAGTAGAGCAACGACTAATGAAACAATACAAACTATAATCGAATAAGTGATAAGGTCCTTTAAGCATTGGCATGTGTCTTCCACATCCTGCTTCTAATGAACAAGCCCATGAAGTTGTTTGCTTCAAGTTGCAGCCTTTCTCAAAGTCTGCATGTATATACTATTTCTTGTGATTCATATGGTATTAGCAGAGAAAGTGAGGGAAGCCTCTGCTCATATTTTGGATAATTTTATAGGAAAAATACAGTGCAATCTTTAGATTTTAGAGATGACTTGTGGAGATTTTATGACACTCAGACTGATATTTAATTATCTCGTTACAAACCCACTTATACCATGGATAATGTTAATTTAAGTCAAACTGAAGCTAGGAGGATAGTTGGCTTCAAATCAAATAATATTAGCTGAAGGAATAATGAATATATGAGTATCACTGTTAAACCCATTGATGGATCCATTGATGTAGATATACCGGTGGATCGTTAATTAGGAAATGGGTAAGCTCTCCTCTAAATAAGCTTTTTCCTGAGAAATTTAGAAACCATCAGATGACTTCTGCTAGTTTTCCTACTGGATTTTACATTCCCATTGCACAGGATCATAGATAAGACCCATATCTCTAGGAGATTAGGTCTATCTTCCACTTCATCAACCACTTCTACCTGCTCTGAATGGACTTGTTACATCCACGGATGGTCCATTACTAGACTCAAATGATATGCAGTCCACAAAAGGTGTAGCTTGCTTATATCCACCTGTACATTAAACATCTCAAGTAACAGCTAAGTCGCTACCATGTCACAAGAACATATCTGTCCCTCCGCCACTTTCTCTGTCACCTCTTGGCCCAAGATTTTATGAGAGAATGAAAGCTCTACAAGGTAGCCTAAATGAGAAATTGAGTCTTCCACATATTGCTGATGTGTCGTGAGTCTTCCATATACAAACTTTGTAGTCTGTTCCGAGAAAGACAAGTGGAAAATTTTTTTTCTTTCATTCTGAAATCACACCTTAGATAGGTGGGATTTTGAGAACTATTTTTTCAACTAAGTAATGACTCAAAATCTCTCAAAATCAGGTTAAGTGATTTTTTAAAATATTTTTAATAACTTTTGAATAACAAGAGATTTCATATGATTTTAACAAGTTATTGATTGGATAACATGAGATTGTGAATTATTTTAAGTGATTTTGTACAAATTCTAAGTTCAATAACACAGAATTTTAGAAGACATTTACAAATCATTATTGAATAATAGGTGATTTGAATAAAAACTCAAAATCACCTAAAATTCTATTTTCAATACACCCTCCTAAGGGTTTGTAAATATTGTTGGATATTTATGGCTTGAGTTTGTAATATTTTCTATCGTTGACACTGTTTTAAGGGTTAAATCACCCAAAATATGGGTTTTTGGTATATTGGCTGTCTAAGCACTTTTTGTTGTGTTACAAAACCTAATTTATCTAATCGTTAGACTTAAGGGTGTGACTTTTAAGTTCTCTTCTCCACTTCTAATTTTCTTAATTAGGGGATTTTGTGATTTTTCAAAACAAGAGGAGAAAAAAATGGCCGATCTGATGATCCATTTCAACCAAAGACCTTTTCACGATAGGAGAAACGGAAGAGGGTGCAACCAAAGTTGCAATAGCCGGGGCGCAGACAGGAGGAAACATCATGCTACGAGTGCTAAGATAGTGGTCCCAGTTGTCAACTAAAGACTTCTTCATGTGCACCAGAGTAAAAGAATCACACTCATAATCGCCCACTCTGAACACTGTAGCAAAACGCAGCGGATCCTCAACCGAAGGAAAAATAAAACCGCTTGACAAAGGAGAAAGAACAAGATAAGGATCAAAGGGTTTAAAGAACTTGACTCAAACTCTCCTAACCATAAGTATCACACCATCTCTTTAAAACAGACCCTAGAGAAGAATCCCCGATGGTCCTCAGAGAAAGTTTAAAGTAAAAGTAACAAATGCACCAATCCAAGTCTTTGTCGGGAAGACCATCGATAACCTTCAACTTGGGTTTCCTATTTGACAAGGAAACTGTCTGAACACTTGATGGTATAAAGCAAAAGAAGGTCTTTGTAGGTAAAGGGAATCCCCACCTTGACATCGTGCTCATACAAACTGAGAACCACCTGGACAAAGAGAACACTTTTCAAAGAAAACGGTAAAGGAACATGTGTAACCTTCAAGAATGCCTTCCGAGGATCTGTCTCCCGGAGCATCGAGGACGATAGATGTCATGCGTTGGTCTCACTGCCACCAATCTAAGGACTTATTTATAAAAAAATTGAATTAAAGTTAGGACCACCAATTTTCGTTTTTCCCTTTTTAGACCTCGTTTTAGTAGAAGACTTCTTATGGGTAGAAGGACTCTTAGACCCACCAAACAAAGAAGCTTCCTCAACCATTAGAGTAGTACGGTTGTGAGAATCGCAAGCATCGCTAAGGGCATTGAGAGAATGTTGCCCAAAAAAAGGAGGATAACTACGAGATCCCTCTGGAGAAAGAGAATCAGCAGTAAAGTATTCTGGGATAGTAAGGTCATTCCTGGAATCGCTCATAAAAATCAAACCCAGAAAGCAAGAACTAGAAATCCACGGGAGAACAAAGGGAAAAAAGAAAATACCTTGAGAAGATAATTCTAGGAACCAGTGAGGCGCATAGACAAGTAGTGGGAGGAAAAACCCTTCGAGTTCCCATGATCTTAACTGTCGACGAAATTAAATCTAAACCATTAGAATCAACGCTAATCTTGAGAGACAAATGAAGTGATGTCTAAACTCCCGTGAAAACCAAAGAGTCCACAGAGGCCCAAAAAAAGGAGTAACGAGAGTTGTTGCTAGATTGGCCCAAATAGGCAACTAGGCCGAAGGAAATGCTCAAATAAGCAACTAGACCAAATGAAAGGCTCAAATAAGCAATCATGTAAAACGAAAAGCTCAAATAACCAACCATACCGAATAATAAAAGGCCCAAATAAATGACAAGGCCGAATGTGAAAGGCCAAATAAACAAGATAAAAACTACAAAAACAGCGCATCGGAAAGTACTATAACGGGAAGTCAAGATAGGGTTGAACCCGCATCCAACTACTTAGTGAATAAACAAAAATGATTACGATCATAAGAAAAATTAATAAAATCAGGAATTGATGTCAGAGAGAAAAAGCAAAACAACCAAGTTCAATAAAAGGTCCATTCGGACGCCAAAAGCAAAAAATACTACATGAAAAAGAAAAAGAATGTAACATAAAAACAACAATAATCTCATAGTTGATTTTATGGCGAATCAGAGAGAGTTCGCTAGAATCACAGTTTGAAGCAATGGGCACAGACCTCGTTGGACTCTCTAGAGGAGCTTTTACGCCCAAATCATGGATGTCAAGTCCGGCGGGCTCTCCCCACCTCAAAAAAGAGGTGTGAGTAGCCAAGCGCCGCTGCCTCATATCGTCGATATCCTCTTTGGTGATATAACCACCAAGACAGTATATGACAGTCTCTAAGCGGGCCTCAACAATCGCTAGAGCTTTGGCATACTCAAATTCATCGATCTTCTAGTTAAATATTTCTTTGGCATTCTCTATGGCTCCCCAATATTGCTTCACAACATGCGCACGAGCCACACTCAAAACTTCTCAATATCTCATCCTTTGAAGAGACTAGTACCCATTTATCCTTATTTAAGCGAGCCACATTTTTAACAGAAGAACTACACCATGTCGTCATCGATCTCAACTCTTCCTCAAGTTTTTCAGCCTTCTTGGTCATCTGGGCCAGAGAATCGACAAGATAGTCTTAAGAACGACCATATCTGGTAGAGGAAGAAGGTAAGACCTCGCCTTGATGAGACTCGTACCGCGCCACCAAGCGAGCAACAACTCAACCAACCTAAAAAGGTGAGAAACATTTCTTATAATCGGTTTAATATCTCACCAAAAAGAAGGAAGAGAATACAGCTGGGACGCATACCAAGCCAAGATCAAACATAGTTTCCCGAAAGTGGGCTTTCTTTGCGATGTTAGAAATAAGTAAAATTGGGAAGTCCTTGGGGATGACCAGACCATAAAGGGCCTCCAAAGGATATGCCCCACCAATGGGCGAGTCATGCGCTTCCAAAGGCAGCTTCTCGTCCTGACGGCCCAGATCAGCACAAATCTTCTTTGAAGAAGGCTCCTTAATACGAATCGCAGAGCTCCCAATAGGGGTCTCAACATCAAAATCAATGTTCCCCTTAGAGTGAGGAGAATCACATGCACTCTTGGAGCCCGAATGACGATCACCACATTGAATTTTAGAGTGTAGCAAATGATGCAGACGACCATGCCTAGATTCTGAAGAACGGGAAAAGTGCTATATAGTAGTGGACGATCAGCACGGGCATGCAAGAAACACAAGCATAAGAAATACAAAGATATACATTAATGTAATACCTTTGTCACGGTCAGAACTAGCCAGAGAACAAAACAGAGATCGAGAGGAACCACCGACCATGAGCGCTTGGGCCGAAGGACATATAGCGCAACAAATCCTCGCAACAGTGAAAGAACTCCAAGAGTAGTCACCATTTCTGAGTTTCGATATGATCTTTGCACTCCGGGAAGAATCCTATTCCGAGGAAGCTGTGAAACACGCACGGTGGTTAACCATGAAAACCACTTAGAGCAAAGAAAAAAGAAAAGAAAAAACAAGAAAACACGTGAGGCAAACCAAGTTTTTGGCCCCACAAAAAAGAACAACATTAAAAGGAGTTCCTCCGAGAGTGGCGGGAGACTTGCGGAATCCAAATCCTTTATTCTTCCATTTATCATCACGCTCTGGAGTACTTGTGATCCAATCCTTTCAAGAAGTAAAGTAACAATGGTAAGTATCGCCCTAACGCTTACGCAAGATAATATGGCATAAAGGAAGCAGTGAACGAGGGCTCAGCATGACACCTCTCTCCTTAGCAAGGGTGAAGAGAATCAACACCTAACAGAGAAGAGAAGGATAAAATTGATTGAAGGCAACATAATTGTCCCCAAGAAGGAGAAAAACGCACTTGGGAATCGAGAAAGACAATCCACAACGATCGAAATAGTCCGTAGAAGCCCCAGAGGTCAACATCGGAAGAAATACTGTAGCGAGATTTGAATGCCTCCAAATCGTCGGGAGACATTCCCTGACCTCACCTTGGGAAATCACAAAGAACAGTGGGAGAAGAATCGGAAGACATTGTCATGGATCAAGCGAATTCAAAAAGAAAATTGAAAAAATAAGAGAGAAGTAGAGAGAAAAATTTTCAGGAAGCAAAGAAAAATGAGGAAGAAAGTAGGAATGATTATCTATAGGAAACAGTAGAAGTTAAAGTGTGAGAAGATGGTAAAATGACGGTTGTAACCGATACGAATATCCAGGGAACAACTAACCTACACACATTATAAAGACACACGAACTCTGACAACCGTTGATCTAATCGTAGAGCGAACTGTTGATTTCGTAATAGGAAAAGTTCTAATTTCGCTACAAATAAAACAAAGAAAAGAAAATTGAATCGCTTCACCATTCTCCCGCGTTCGAATAAGGAAGCTAGAGGCTACTGTTTATGGATAGGCCAAAGTCACCTGTACCAAACAAAGGAAAATCCAGTAAGAAGGAAAAAGGCCATGAACTGGCCCAAAGTCAACAAAACGGATCAATGGCAGCGCGTTCACCATCAAAGGAAAATATATCTTCCGAGAAAAAATAATCACCACAACAAAATCTCTTCAATCTACAGAGATTGATTGACACAATAAAGAAGATGAAGACACTGCCTAATTCGACAATGATGAAATAATCTGAATATTCTCCAGAAATACAGAGGGAAACACCTTTAAAACCGAGAGTTATGAGTTATAACTCAGTTCATCTCATCTACAATTTCTTAAAAACAAAGTTAGCTCGAATCCGAAAGAAAAGGAAACTATTAGCTCGAGTCCGAAAGAAAGGGAAACTATTTCGATTCTTAGTAGATATTTTTTTTGGATGAGCATTATAACACAAATGACCGCCCAATAGAAAAAAAAAAACAAACAAAAGAGTCTTGTAGAATTGAGAAAGAAAAGGGTTTTTAAGAAAGGGTTTTTAAGAAAGGGTTTAAGGCGGCTTCGTCGTGTTCTCTAACCATTTGTTTTTTTTTACCCTTCTATGAAAGCCTTCCCAATTTGCCAATTTAGCTCGGTTTTTCTTTTTAATGCGTTCGATTTTCTTCGATCTCCTGTTATATTTGTTTGTTTTATCGATTTTACTCATTCTAAGATCGATTGATGTCCAGTGCCCAAACTCCAGTGTTCTTGGCAAATCAGACTAAAGTATTTGATCATTTAATTCCATTGCATAAACCCTTGATTTCTTGTCGAAACTCGGTTTCCCAATCCTTCCCTATGTGGAGAAACATTGCTAAACAAGCAATTTCAAGGTCATCAGCTCGATTAAACGTCGGTTCCCAAAGTCGTGGTTCTCTTTCATTTCCTCAGGAATCTTTTAGTTTTTCGAAAAATTTGAGATTACGGTTTTCGGTGTTCGGTTCTATCTCTGACTCAGAATGTCACGAAGTGGGTATTCGTTGTTTAAGTGGCATCACGAGATCAGCAGCTCTTTCGGGGCGAGTGGGGTTGGGATTCTCCAAGGAAGAGGGCTGCCTTAATGGGTTTTTGGCTAGAGGGTACGCGAGCTTAGCCGAAGAGGTTTCGTCAACAGATGTGGAGGAAGAGCCTTCGGTTGCTGATGAGGTACAGGAATTGTTGAAGGAAATGAAGAAAGAGAAGAAGAGAGAGGATAATCGATCGTGGCGGATGAAGAACCAAGACCATAGTGGAATGGGTCGCACCAAGTATCGAAATCTGTGGCGAAGACAAGTTAAGATCGAGACGGAAGAATGGGAAAAAGCGGCTGGGGAGTACAGTGAACTTTTGAAGGATATGTGTGAGCAAAAGCTTGCACCCAATCTGCCTTATATGAAATCATTATTTCTTGGTTGGTTCGAACCGTTACGAGATGCAATTGCTAAAGATCAGGAATTGTATAGATTAGGGAAGAGCAAAGCAACTTATGCACATTACCTTGATCAGTTGCCGGCCGACAAGATAGCTGTTATCACAATGCATAAGGTGATGGGGCATTTGATGACTGGTGGTGATAACGGTTGTGTTAAGGTTGTTCATGCTGCGTGTACAGTAGGCGATGCTATTGAACAAGAGGTTGGGTTGCTTGATCTCTCTCTGGTTTCTGTTTTATTTATTTCTGAAGGTTAAACTCACATGTATCCCATAGCTGGATACTAGAAGTGTGAGCCTGAACTTAAATCATAAACTTTTGCTTTAATATTGGGACTATGATCTTGATAAGTTGTTCATTATATGTTAATGGTACTCCTACATTTATAATGTAACAGTTATCATCAAGCATAAAGTTCCCATTATTTCTCTTGTGTTAGCCTATTAAATTCCTTCTTGTTTTTGATTGATCGACTCTTTGCTGTTTTAGATGTCTTGTATTCATGTGGTGTTTTTTCTTTCCGTGAATTGATAGATAAGAATATGCACATTCCTGGAGAAGACCAGAAAAAGAAAAGGGGATGGCAATGAGGAGGGTGACGAAGTTGAAAATGGAACTGCAATGAAGGAACAAGATAAGATAAGAAAAAAGGTCAATGAATTGATAAAGAAACAGAAGTTATCAACCGTTAGAAAGATCTTGCAGTCACATGACTATACAAAACCATGGATTGCAGATGTTAGGGCTAAGGTGTGTATATGCTTGGCTACGAAATTGCTGGAGTCAAGAACTTTTATGTTTGCAGCATTAAGTTGCTAACATTTTGATATATCCTAATTCATATCCCAGGTTGGAAGTCGTCTAATAGAGTTATTGGCAAGAGTAGCTTATATACAGTCCCCAGCTGATCAGCAGGATAATGATTTGCCTAATGTCCGACCTGCATTTGTGCATACCTTCAGGACAGTAGCAAAAGGAAGCATGTAAAGAATTTCGTTCTATGATTTTCAAGTAGTGCTTATCTTCTTGTTCTGAATGTCATAGACTCATATTAATGCCTTTCTTGTACGTCAGGAATTCTGGGAGAAAATATGGTGTAATCGAGTGTGACCCTTTGGTCCGAAAAGGCTTGGAAAAAAGTGTAGGTGATCTATTATATTTGGTTTGTTATCAGAATATATTTTAACCATATCACCAAAAGTAATGGTGAATTTCTTTCAGAACTTGGAGAAGTTTATGTTCAATTTTGTTGAATGTTATATATATAGAGGGTGACGCCTGTTATTAAGACTGAATATATCTAGGATTTGTAGGCTAAGGTATAACTCAAGACATCTAAATTTTATATTGTAGGAAGTGTGAATGTTGCTTTGTCTTCTTTTGTCGTGCAGGGGAGATATGCAGTGGTGCCATACATGCCAATGCTGGTTCCCCCTCTCAAATGGTCGGGGTAAATAAGCATTCTTTGCATACTACTCCAAGTGATGAAATAATTGCATTGCATTTCAAAGATAAATACCATTGTGAATAGTTCAGTTTGGGAAAAGTTAGTGTACATTATTCAGACCAATTCTAGTTACACAGATAAGATAGAAACCTTAAAGCTAATCTATATAAGTTTAAGAAAACGAAATTTAGATTTGAATAGCATCAAGTATTTTCAACATTTCTTCATCAGAAGCTTGGAAGACTTTAACCTTGGTGAATAGTTTGTAAGTCATTTCATTTTCTTTTTGTGTTATTCCCAGGTACGACAAAGGTGCTTACTTGTTCTTAGCGTCTTATATAATGAAAACTCATGGAGCTAAACAACAACGAGAGGCACTTAAGAGCGCACCTAATGGACAACTAAAACCAGTCTTTGAGGTCAGATATTATTGATTCTTCACTCGTGTTAGGTGGGAAAATGAATTACAGTTTTAATTTCTGTAAGCATCTTATGGACCATTGATAGGCCCTGGATACGCTTGGAAGTACTAAATGGAGAGTAAACAAGCGAGTATTGACGGTCGTAGATAGGATATGGAGCAGTGGCGGATGTTCTGCTGATCTGGTGGATCGCAGCGATGTGAGTTACTCCATGTATTACATTGGTCTTATAATGATTATTGTTTTTCACCTGTACAGTTTGACATTAATTGTTGTTGGCGCAGACATATTTTTTATCCCTCCTGCATGTGGTCTCTTTAATTACTTTAATTAAAACTGCAGGTTCCTTTACCGGAAAAGCCTGATACTGAAGATGAGGGCATTCTTAGGAAATGGAAGTGGGAAGTCAAATCTGCTAAAAAGGAGAACAGCGAGAGACATTCTCTGCGCTGTGACACAGAACTCAAGCTTTCGGTGAGCTTTATAACTTCTTGGCATTCAAGTAACTATGCCATTTTGAGAGTTCTGTTTGTAAGTGTTTATGTGTGGGCAGGTAGCACGGAAAATGAAAGATGAGGAAGGTTTTTATTATCCCCACAATATTGACTTCCGAGGACGTGCATATCCCATGCCCCCACACTTAAATCATCTCGGTTCTGATTTGTGTCGGGGTGTTTTGGAGTTTGCCGAGGGCAGGCCTCTTGGAAGTTCAGGATTACGATGGCTGAAGATACATTTAGCAAACTTGTATGCTAATGGTGTAGATAAGTTATCACTTGAGGGACGGCTAGATTTTACCGAAAATCACTTGGATGACATATTTGATTCGGCAGACAGACCACTTGAAGGAAGCAGATGGTGGCTGCAGGCTGAAGACCCATTTCAGTGCTTGGCTGTGTGCATAAATCTGACCGAAGCTCTGAGAAGCCCATCCCCGGAGACCGTTCTCTCACATATTCCTGTACATCAGGTACTTTCTGGAAGAAGTTGCCACATTGATCTCTACTTCTAATGGCTTGAAATTTTTATTAATGACTTTTAAGTTGTAGTTTCTCTTTCAATATGTATGTGCCTTAATATGAACCTCCCTTCATTCACTTTGGTTCTGGCCAGGATGGTTCCTGCAATGGTTTGCAGCATTATGCCGCTCTTGGGAGAGACACAGTAATTCTCTTGTTTTTAGTTTTTTATGTATCTTTTTTTCGTGCTGCTTCTCATTTTTCTTATGTAATTTGGATTTAAAAAATGATTACCAGTTAGGAGCAGAAGCTGTTAACCTAGTTGCAGGTGAAAAGCCAGCAGATGTTTATTCAGGAATAGCTACCAGGTAAGCTCTTCATCTACCACTTAAAGCTAACTTAACTTTAATCTGAGAAAAGTGTGAATTCAAAATTCTATATGCATATGCACTGCAGGGTTCTTAATATTATGCGCCGAGATGCAGACAGAGATCCTGAAGCTTTTCCAGATGCATTGCGTGCAAGAAAATTACTCAACCAGGTTCGTCTGTGAATTTATTACATTACTTTCCATTTCCTAGCCTTCTGCATCTCGTTTTCCACTTGCTTGCATAATGGAGCAGAAATCTCATATATTATATCCTCGCAGACCACTGTAAATCACAAATAATAGATTTTAATGATTATTTCAATGTATATAGTATTGGTGTGTGAGCAAGTTGCCTGATAAATATCCTTGCAAGCCATTGTGAAACACAAATAATATATTAAATGGTTGATCGGATGTATATATTGGCGTGTGAGCGAGTTGCTTGATATTTATTTTGTTTGGGTACATTGTTACTCAGTCACATAACTGAGCTGTTACCACTTGATGGTTATTACCTATAGGTGGATCGCAAACTTGTAAAGCAGACGGTTATGACATCAGTCTATGGTGTCACCTATATTGGTGCTCGGGATCAAATAAAGAGAAGGTTGAAGGAGCGCAGTTCATTTAATGATGAAAAAGAAATTTTTGGGGTGGCTTGTTATGCAGCAAAGGTATATATTAGCCACAGACGAAAGCACTGACACTAGAAACTTTTTATTTGGCACATCTCATTCATTTGATCTTGAAAGAACGTGTGCTTAATGAAATGATTAATTACAACTTTCTCATGTTATCTGGTAGCTGATCAAAAGTAATAATGCCATGAGAAGAGAGTCATTTTGTTTTGTCGTGTTTGGGGCAGGTAACATTAAATGCTATAGATGAGATGTTTCAAGCTGCACGCTCCATCATGCATTGGTTTGGTGAATGCGCAAAGGTGTGTATACATTTTTCTAAGCGTCTATTAAAATTTTCTTTTGGACGTCTAAAAATTCGGGATGAGAAAAATATTTCTATGAGCAGATTATTGCGTCAGAAAATGAAACAGTTCGATGGACTACACCATTAGGTCTTCCTGTTGTTCAACCTTACCACCAGATGGGAACTAAACTCGTATGTCTTACTAAAAGTTAATTGAATGTATACATATTTTGAACACCATTGCTCTCTTTGTTTTATCTTAATGTGCGGCTGTCTTCATTTTCCGTTAAAATAAATGCAGGTAAAGACATCCCTCCAGACCTTATCGCTCCAGTGTGAAACTGAAAAGGTCTGCTTCAGCTTTACCTTAATTTTGCTTATAACCAGTGGATAGGCAAGGAAATAGATTAGAGTGCAGAGGCCTATTCCTAAAAGAATTTCGTGGGATTTTTTATTTTGTTTTGTAGGTCATTGTCAGGCGACAGAGGACAGCCTTTCCACCAAATTTTATTCACTCCCTGGACGGGTCTCATATGATGATGACTGCAGTTGCATGCAAAAAAGCAGGCGTGTGTTTTGCAGGTTTTGTCCCTTTTTTCACAAATGAAATCTTTCGACCTTCATCTTCTTGTAAACTGTGGTCTTGTGTCAATTAACACATTGCTTGCAAAAATATTCTAACAGGAGTTCATGACTCATTTTGGACACATGCGTGCGACGTAGATAATTTAAACAGAATACTACGAGAAAAGTTTGTTGAGCTGTATTCTCAACCCATACTAGAGAATGTAAGCTTCATCGGTGTCTCTATGTTCAAGTGGTTCAGTATGTATGGCATGTGGAAGGCTGAGAGTTTGTGTTTATTTTCCTCTTTTATACAGTTGCTGGAGAGCTTCGAGCAATCTTTTCCTCATTTAGAATTTCCTCCTCTGCCCGAACGAGGAGATTTGGATTTAAAAGTGGTGTTAGATTCACCTTATTTCTTCAACTGATAAGATGGCTTCCACTAGATTCTCAGAAATCTTCCAAGCCCTCAAACAACAAGATGATGAGAGATTCTTTCAGAATAGTCTCACTGCAAGGCTTGAGCTTCACGTGTAAGAAGGACAACAAAATAGACAAGTTTTTTGCAAGGACCAGAGCAAAACAACAGCTTCTGCCTTTGTTTACAGAGAGAGAATCAGACAGAAAGAAAGACTAAAAGAAAGCGTAGACCTATACATGTGTTCCAATGTGCTTGAAGCTTAATGAAGTCTCATGATGAGAGTAGTACAGGAACTTGGGTAGGATATATTTGATGTTGTTACGGTACACTGTAGAATAGCAAGTACTGTACCACAAGCTAGCTTAGGCTGGTATAAGATATGGATTAACTGAATAACTGATTAACAGAATTAGAAGTCATTTGACAGAGAATGTAGATGTTAGATTATATATAACACGACTCCTTGGTATATCCTTTTCATAATTCAAACCAAATATAATAATTACGAGTCCTAGAGGCTAAAACAGTGCTTGTAACTAAAATATTTACAAAACTCGAAATTTCTTTTATTTTAAATGACATGGTTGAGTGTTAGGTTGTGAATGGTAACATCAAATTCGCGGATTTGGAGTCAAAATGCATAATTGTCACCGATTACACAAAAAATTTAATATTTGCGGATCACTTTTTTGAGGAAAACAGTAAAAATGCGGGACAGATTAATGAAAAAGAGAGGTTGGGTTATGGTTTCGAATGATGAACGCAGACAAAAAAATACAGATCATGTAAATCATATTTTATATTATTATTTTATTATAAGATTTTTTTTTTCAATTTTGTAATTATTATTTTATTTTATTATCGGACCAGAATTCGTATTTGAACCAAAAGCCAAACGAATACCTGAAAACCTAATATTATAGTATTTTAAGAGTATCTTATGAGTACTGTTTTGGTAAATTTAGATATTATTTGAATATTTGGGTATTCAACTATGTTTTAAGTATTTTTTTTGATATTTTAAAACTGTTTTTTGGTATTTTATGATATTTTTCAGATATTTAGGTTTTTGTGTAATTTTCAGTTTTTAAAATTTGGATCCAAACTCGAAAAAAAATTGATCGGAAACTAAACAAAAATAGTAATTAGTAGGTAACATAAACAATAGAATTGTGTGCATATTTTATATATTTTTATTATTTGTAATAAATTTAATATACAATTAAAGTAGGTTAAATATGGTTTAAGGTTTTGTTTATTTTGTAACTTTGTAATTTTATATTTTAGTTAAATAACTTTATTAAATATATACTATACTTCTAAAAACTATTTTATTGTATTTAGTTTTTCTATTTTTTTTAACGGTGTTATTTTGATGACTAATTATGTATGTATTTTAGTTAAAAAATCGTTTATTACAAAATTATATGATGCACATAACAAAGTAACATTAAAGTAGAATATTGCTAAAAGACTAAGAGATGTCTGGCGGCGATAAGTAGGGTTTTGATGGTAGATGGGTACGATGTTCAAATGATCGACGTTGTTTCGAACAGACCTCTCCCTAGAGATCCTTCGGACACAAAGACGACTTGGACGGATAAAGTTGGAGAAACGAGCGTTGGTGGGAGATTTTCTCCACATATGGTTTTGGATGATGGCTTCATGGACTCAAATATTGACGATTACATAATTACATAGCATCAACTATTACGTTTGATTGTAAACTTTTATTGTAATTAAACTATTTGAATATGAATATTTAAGGATTCATAACTAGACAATATATATAGATCGGGTGTAAAGCATCAAATATATATATTCATAATTATTTTTTTGTTAAAATAATTTACTAATTTAAGCAGAAAATAAACGAATTTGCAAAATCTTTGCATTATTTTTTATATCAAGTTGATAAATAATTTGAATTATTTTCATAATAATATTATGTTGGTTGTATTTCATTTAATGTATTTGTATCTATTACAATAATATTCTAACACTAGTATTTCTATAATTTTCAATCATCCAATAACTAAATTATTTTTTTGAACATTTAAAAGGTTATTAAAATTAATCGTAAATATCATATGAGAAAGATTTTTGGCATTTCTCACATCAAATATTTCCATATGAATAAATGAGTGTTGAAGGAAAAAGGAAAAAAAGCAAAAAAAAAAAAGAAAAGAAAAAAAAGGAAAAAGATGCGGATCATGGGCCTACATGAACAGCAAGGGTGCATTCCATATTTTCCTTTCTTTTTCAAACTGCATAGATCATTTATTATTTTTACATTTTTTTTTACTGTAAATAAAAGGTGTGATTGGGGATTTAAATTGCATATGGGTCCATCTGCATTTAATCTGCAGATGGGATGTCAAACATTCATACCCTATATGTTTACTCCATTTACCCAGCGGGACATATTCTCTCTCCTATCTTTAATGTTTTATTCTTTTTGACTTTTGTATTCTCTATTTTCTCCTCGCGATTCTCTCTCTTTCTTGTTATTAGATTAGTATATGCACGCTATGCTGCGATTTTTTCTATTGTAAATTTCTTGTCAAGAACGACTTTAAGATATGATGATTCATCGACAACTAAGTAAAACATTAGTATTTAAGGCGAGTCAATGAATATTTTGAGCATAAACAAGTGTAGAGAAGCCAAAATTAAAATAAAGCATGACTCCAATATGTTGTGGCCAAGATCTTTGGAACTTAGTGTTCTTAGGTCTTTCAATTAACCAAATTATAATACTAGTCAAAAGAAGAAAGCTCTAGTTGTTATCCAAAGAACTAGACTTATCAGAAAGCTAACGAAGATCACAAACTACGTGAGATAGTTACTGTCAAACAGAAGTGTTATAGCTATCTAAAACATCATCACCAAAAACTTTGTATAAATAACCTTGTCATTCAATGAAATATAGCTAACATTTACTTTGACATATAGAATAATAGTCAACAATGTGTAGCTAGATGTCATTTTCAATGATGTTACTAAAAGAAAACCCTTAACATCCCACAAGGTCTGGGAACTCTTGAGTTACAAAAAAAAAAAAAAAAGCTCTTAACAATTTATATTTCTTTTCCTATCAAAATCTACTTCTAAGGTGCAACAAATTATTAGAAATTCAGTGAAAATCGACAACCTACAAGAACTAAATCAATCCAAATAGATGCTCTCGTAAATCCAAATGACATTAGTACAAAAGATAGTGTTCTCATTACACAAAACTCTAAATTATTATAATCAATTGGACAAATAAAGAAAGATAGTTTCCACACTCTTCTGATAAAACTCTAAACCATAAAATACTATTCCATTGTCAATGTATATTTTCCTTGATAAATGTACAAAAGCTGCAACGAACATGGAGATTGAAATGAAGAAGAAGAACAAAATGTAACAGTAAAAACATGTGGTCCATTTTTGTTCTTCCTTTCAATTCATGTGTATTACTCTACCAGATTTCAAACTGCTTCTCTCTGTTTCTTTTCATGTTCTCAAATTCTTCACCATCTCAGCCATTTCATTTTCTTGGTGAGTGCACCTCATACCATTTCTTCTTATTTGCAATTATAAGAGGAAAGGAAGAAGAAACTGACATGGTGGTGATTTTAAATGTCACTTTGCTTAGCACAACTACATGATGAGTTGAATTGAGCAATCAATATGATTAGTTGTTTTAGGTGGGTTGTCATCTCTTAAAAAGCTCAAGTGTAAGCTTAAGAGGCATCCATTTCTCTTTATATATGGGTAGACGATCTAATTCTCCCTCGTAAATTTCATATAGCACCAGTTACACCCGAATTTTGAGGGTAGTTCTAATAGTTCTAATTCCACCTATTTTGAAAGTTCTATAGCTAATTACCCCCAAACGGAGTTGAAGTGGGTTTATTGGTATAAAATATTAGACTAGTGCAAAATACATACCAAATTGATTCACCCAATATTAAACCAAAATTTGTAACTGAAATATTGAATTAGAAACAAATCTTAATAGTAATCCACCCAAATACAAAACCAAATTCTAAATAACAAACACATTGAAATTGACGAAACAAAATCACGGAAACGACAAGGAACAATGGCTAAAATTCCATCTTTTGAAAAAATACATTCACTAATGTCACTCTTCTATTTACATTTTCTTTTTCAATTTTTATATATTAAAAACTGATTTAAAAGACATAATAACCATAAAAGTTGAGTTTATTTACGGACCCAACTACTTGATCCAATTGAACCCGATCTGACCCAGTTAAAATCCCTAATTTCTACTTTGTTTCAACCGTACATCCCTAAAGGTCTAAAATATTTAATGTCCAATTGGTCCAACATGTACATTTGTTAAGATAATTTTGGTACAACAAGTACAATTGTTAAGATAGTTTTGGTCCGATTGGTACAACTGTAAACAAAATAATATCTTCTCCTAGTTTACATAATTAAGCGAAAAATTCTCAAATCGACAAGAAAATGAGGAGATCAGTCTCGCCTCTCTTCTTCTTCTTCCTCTCTCTCTTCAAACTTTCTCTCTCTCCTCTCTAAAAGAAAAAAAATCGACAAAAAAATGAGGGGAAACCTTCTACTTCAACAAATGAGTTTCTCATTAAGAGTGAAATAGGAATAGAAAATTATAAGTGGCAATTAGATTAAAGAATGGCAAGGGTGATTATATTTTTCCCAAAAGTGGTATTTCAGATTTTTGTCCAAATGACGAAGCAAAATCATGGAAGTGGCAAAACAAATGAATATTGAAAAAGTGTAAACAAGGCATCATGTGTGATATAGTTATAGTGAAAGAGGAAAGATTCTCGTTAGAGGAAGGGGATCTTTAGCTTGAGATTATCTTCAGATGTAACGATGTGTCCACAATCTACTCTTTTATATTCTGAAATTTTGATAATTTGGATTTCGAGCAATTAATCAATGTCGAAGAAGATGAAAAGAGATATTAAATGATAAGAAGGCGTCTTCCGCTGATTTGGATTGCTTCTTCGATTGAATTGAAAAATGATTTCTAGGTTTGGATTTTTTAATCTGGACAAGAACAGACAAATTTAGGAAAAGGAAAAGTGGATTTCTTTAGGGAAAGAGTGAGTAATAATTCGAAGAAAAACAATATGAACACAAATCTTTTTAATAGATTCAAGAGAAAGAAAGAGATTATCCTGGAATTTTGGAGATTTTTTAAAGAATTTGTGAGAAAATAAAATTAGGATTCTCAGAGTGATTTGAGAATTTTTTTTTTTTTGACTTTGGGTTTAATTTTAAATTTAGTTTAGCTTAGTTGTTGTAATTGGATCCAATTGGTTTAATGTGTAATTTGGTTAATTTTTAGTGGTTGACGATTTTTTTGGTTTACAGTTAACTGAAACTAAATATGATTTATGTGTAATTGTGTATTCACATTTTATATTGTGGTGAAATAAGAGTTCAACTTTAGATTTGAGAGGGTAATTAGCTATAAAACTTTCAAAATAGGTAGAACTAGAATTACCCTCAAAGTTTAGGTAAAATTGGTGTTATATAGAACTTACAAGGGGAAATAGATAGTTAGCCCATATAATTTCTCACAAGTTTTTACAAATCATTTATATTTATTATTCTTATCAAGACAAATAGTTAAAGAATATTAATTTTTTCCTTGGTATATTTCCAATACTTGTCTAACATTTTACTTCGAGTAACTGATTCATCTTAATAAATAAATAATTGCTGGCAAAATAAACATGTTAATTTGTTTGCAACACAGTTATTAATTTCTTTTGTACAAAATATAAATGAAAAATGTAAAACAACATATATGTATATATACATGTATATACACATACGCATAAACGATATTTTTTTTCCTTTTAGATAAAACATATATATATATATATATTATATACTAGATGATGTCCTGTGCGATTGCACGGGATTAGATTTTGTGGAATTTTTATTTCTATTCGTAGAGTTATATAATTTTGTATATTTAATAATATTTCATTGTTTATTTTATTTTACTGTATCTATTATATATACATATATATGAATTATTAGAAAATTGAATATTTGAGATGGTTATAAGCATAGACATATATTTGTGTTTTGTTTATTGTGAAAATCAATATAGATTTATAGTTACTTTTACATATTTATAATATTTATATGTGATATATTTTTTTCTTTTGTTTATTTCATAGTATGATTTGTATATATAAATTTATTAATTTTATAAATATTTAATATACTAAAATTCAATTAATAATGTGGTTGCATGGGATAGATTTTCCTGAATTGTTTGACAAATGTATAGTTATTTATATTTATTCGAATTAAGTATATTTTATTTGTTGTGTTATTTATAATATGTGATGATTTATGCATAATTAGTTTTGTAATATTATATTAAATTAATTAATTTTTATATGTGTTCTCATTTATATATGATGATCCGTGTCATGAACAAGATTATTTTTTCTTAGATTTTTGTATTTGTAGGGCTTAATTTATGTTTTGAACTATTAATATTTCTTTTTCTTTAATAATTTAATTTTTATAATATATTTATTTATAAATTTGACTGTTTAATTTAATTTATGTAATCAAATTATATACTATGCTTGTTTTATTTATTTCAACTTTTTTAGTATTGAATTTCTGTATGGTATGGAAATTTACAGTTTGACGATTTGAAATTATTTGTAGTTGAAATTTTTATTAAGTTACTTTTTTTTTTTGCGGTTTCTAATGTTACTAATATTGGAATGTATTGAGGTTTATAAATGTAATATTTTTTTTTGTTTTTTACTTATATAACTTATCTGTATACAAATATGTAATTTTATGTTAATTTGTGTATTCTTAATCTGTTAAAATATAATTTTTTAATCTACTATATGATGTCCCGTGTTGTGCTAGAAATTTTAGTTTTTCTACCCTTGTTCATTTAACTTTGTCACATTATAATTTCTATATACGTATTTTTCTTACTTGTGAATTCATTTAGATATTTACAGGGTATGTTCTTTTTTAACTCGCTAAGCGACTCCATATTGGTAATAAGAAAAAAACAAAATAAGTAAGGCCCATCGCTTGATTATCTAGCGACTGTAAAGTGATATCAACGACTGAAAGTGACCTTCATTAAGTAATCGCAGTGACTGTATTATTTTTCCCCACCATTTATTTTTAATTTTTTTTAGTTCAAACTTGAGTCGCTAATAGTAGACGCTTCGACCTAACAAAGAACATGGCTAGAGTCTTAGACACATGTTTTTTAAAGAGCAATGCTTTTTGTTCATGTACAATTTTATATAGAAAAAAATACAAAACTTAGATATCTAAGTACGACAAATTTCATAAACAAATATGAAATATGATGGTTGATGAGGATAAACAAAAGATAATAAAAATATATTATTTTTATTGTATTATCATTTATAAATTGATTTTACAAATTGTATATTAGAATCGTGAGTAATAAAATTTAAATTATATAAAAGAGATATAGCTGGAGATGATTTTTCGGTTGTTTATAACAGATCTCCGCATAAATTAACCACCTAAATAAAATTTAAACTCAAATCATCTAATCGAAACAAACTCTTGATGCTTTCTCCTAGATTCAACATAGGGGTTATGTTTTCAGAACAAAACGTTCCTTCTTCTATAACCTAATATAAGAAAAAAATTTCAAGTCGATACCAAGTTTAATGCTATTAATCTGATTAGGCAAAGAGAGATATGAAACTGAAAGCTCTTGCATTAACTCAGAAACAAATAACTGTATAAATAGACTTTACAAAAAACCTACTAGTTTAGTCTAAACTTGCAGACTAAATTAAAAGTTATTCATACCTAAAATATCCGATAAATCCAATCGAACTGAACTATCCTACTTTACTTATTCAACTCGCTAACAAACTATTCCATGTGGCCTTTTATTCTTCAGATGTTAGTATGAAAATTTAAATGTCCTTCATATTTTTGTACATCGATTCTTTTCTTGACATTATTCTTCAGATGTTAGTATGAAAATTTAAATGACATTAATGCTTTCCCAAACTTTAATTCTCCATTATATATAGTAATTCAAATTTTGGGAGACTTTAGTATATGGGGTAATTCTTTAATGTTAATATTCGAATAATTATAAATTCAAAATTATATTACATTCGTTCCAAAATATTATGTTTTTTTTTGGAAATGTAACAACTTATATATTCGAGTATATGTATATGTATATATATATAAACGTAATAATATTTTGTCTAGTAACAAATTTAATAAATCAAAAACTAAAAATCTAACACGTGACTAAAGGTTGTCTTTTCAAAAAGTTAGATTTTCATTATATAGAGGATATATATTAATTAACTTTTATTATAATATACTATAAAAAATTATATATTAGAATTATATTAAAACAGAAATTTAATCTTAGTTAACTTTTGTCTCGCATCAATATATTGTCACCAATCTAAAGAAGTTTTGTCTTTTTTTTTTAGTTGAACCGCATTTAGACTGCATTTGGACTGTACTTGTCCCGCACTGCACTCTGTCTCACACCGTTAGAATCACTATCACCAGTCGAAGCCTTATTGGTACCCATATATAAAATCATATTCCTTCTTTTTACTGTCAAAACCGATGATTTCGATCTTGTAATTTCAAATTTGTCATATTTTTTTTTTTATAACTTTAGTCAATCAATTACAAAGATAACAAGACCAAAGTAAAGGTGCATCATCTCCATAGACATGATTTTAGATTACTTCTAACATTGCAGATTAGGTAGTCTGTCTTTCAATCAAGAGCACATGGAATCAAAACTATGGAACATACTATTTTCATCACCTTACCCAAGACATATGTATATGAAACTGGTCCACCATCTGCAATCACTATATATATCTCACCTAGCTTCTGTGAAGAAACTCCAAAATCAAAACAATCTTCAAGAAAAGTAGGAAGGCTGGCCATGCAAAAGGTTTTTTAATCATTTTAAGTAGTTCCAAACAGTTCACCAAAAATCTGGAGAAATATAAGATAAATCATAACCAAAAAAAGACTTCGAATTCAATGGAGTGAAGATACTTCTAAATAAGGGTCGACGATCTGGATCCCCCCAGAAACTTTAAATCCACCTCTAACTATTGTTTCTTCAATATTCCCCCTCATCTAAACTTCTCGATCTAAATCCCCTCATCCAAACTTCTTTGATCTATTTCCTCCCGGTGCGGATTATGTTTGTTAATTACTTACTGTAAACCGTAATTAAAACTAAACCCAACAATTAAACCGATTAACCTAAATTAAACCCGAATTTGGCCCAATTTCAAACATGTTTAGCATAACCTAACCCGGTTTAAGAAATTGATAAAAAAAAGAAATCCCCTACTCGTTAACTCTTGAAGAACCCTAATCCAAATAGTTAACTCTTGAACAAAAATCTCCATGTTCGATTGCTTGATACTCAGAAGAAAAGGTATTGGTGGTAGATAAGGACAAGACAGTGAGGTCCTCGATGAATAATGAACTGTGATGTACGATTTTTAAAAATTTCGAGTGTCTGATCTTTGTTACTCAAGGCCTTGATCGTTTAAACAAATTGTTTCATTTTTCTTCATAAAGTAGTTAAAGAGACCTACATCAAAAGAAAATAAGTAAATTCAAAAAAAAAAAAAAAGATAATAGGGGGAGATTAAAAAATATCCCAACTTCAAGCATCGAGAAAACCTTAGTGCTCCTTTTCCCCGTCGCCGGCGGTGCTTTTGACCACTGGCGCCTGATTTCTTCAGCTAATCTTCTTCCTTTCTGCTCATTTTTCTTCTCTTTGTGTCTTCTCTTCGTTTTTCTCTGGTTCTCCTCTGTCTCTTTCTGGATATTCTCGATCTTTGTCTTCTTTTGTATTGTTCTTCCTCTATGTTCCCCTCATCTGATGGAAGCTATGGCTAGTAAAGATATTGTTCGAAGCTCTTTCTTCTGAGGACAAAGAAACCTTCAACGTCTGCACCTCCATCTCTCTTTGCCGGATCTGAGGTTGTTGTTGTTGTCCCTAAGTTCTTCTGTTACTTCTTTGTCTGCTCTGTTTAGAAGATCGTCCATCCTTTGTCTCAGTATTCACACTTTCTCCACGGATCAGGACATTGCTTTGTTCCCAGAGATCTCTTATCTAAAGTTGACAAAAGCAGGACTAAGTCGAGTTAAATATGCTTTACATTAATTTCGGCGAGCCTGTTGCAGTATATACAATATCCGGCAAGATTCCGTTGTGGCTCCCTGGCGAATCTGTAGAATTTTCCCAGCCGCCGACGTGAAGGAGGCAAGCAAGACCCGAAGACACTCACAAACCCTAGCTGGGTGGTGGATATGTAGTATATGGGCCAGACCCAACATTAATTCTCTTTTATTTGAATTAGATCCAGCTAGTTTGACCCACACAGGTTATTGGATCAGACCTGATAATGGGCATTTTATTTGGGCCTCCACTGAACTAAGGTATCTCACTATTTCTTCCCTATCTAGCCAGTTGACTATAGCATTCGAGGACGATGGTATTTTCAGAGGCTTTAGGGAATATTTGAGTGTTTATCTTCCAGGTTTAAGACCTTTGTTTAGGCTAATCATTCTTAGATTGATGTTAGACCTAGGTTTTCATTCCTTTATGGAGAGATTTAGATCCAAAAACAGCTCCACTTTGGAGACATTTAACCAAAGCTCAAAGTCTATATGGAAAACGAGCCTCCTTATTTGTTCGACCGACCTTTGTGGCGACAGAACTAGGAAGAGTCCAGAATTTGCTTCAGATTCAGGAATCCTTTTCCACCATCTATCCATGAGATCCAATGCGTTAAAGTTTTATTTCTCCGCAGATACCTTTTATTTTATTTTGCTTTGATGTTGTGTAAGGCTATGCCAAGTATGGTTTATTCCATTTCTTATGATGATGTACCCATAACTTTTAAAGTAATGGAAGCATATGTTTGAAAAAAAAAGTAAATTCAAAAAATTATCACAAGAAAAAAAATAGGATCATTGAGTAAATTGGTCAAATTAATTTTCGTTTGTATTGTTTTCCAAATGTTCGTCCACTTATATGTTTAAATCGGTGGCAATTACGTTAATTTTAAACGTGAAGATGTAAATTAGACATGATATTCCAACTTTGGCAAAGCAGATTCAGTTTCCGACGATGTAAAATGCAGGATTCAAAGTTGAAGATGAAGTTACTTAGTGTTCCTCAAGAATTAACGATTTGGGGATTTTTTTGTTTTTATCAATTTCTTAAACCGGGTTAGATTAAGCTAAACAAGTTAGCAATTGGGCCAAATTTGGGTTTAATTTAGGTTAATCGATTAATTGTTGGGTTCAGTTTTAGTAAAGGTTTAGTGTGACCGATTAACAAATACTAATCCGCGTTAAGGGGAAGTCTCTATTATAATAAAACTGTATCAATAAGATTCTTCGTATCTTTGTAGTAATATAATAGAGGTTTTAAATCCATTGATTTGTTTTGATTGATCAATTTGATTTAACTAATTAATATGTCTCTTTGTTTAGATCATATTTTTTTACCTAATTATTTGTTTTAATTCAGTTACAAATATCTATATATAATCAAACCGTAGCGTTAAGATTTTTTGTATCTTTTATAGTAATAAAAACAATTTTTAATCCATTGACTTGTTTTGATTGATTGGTTTGTTTTAACTACTCAATTTATCGTTTTTTGTTGATAAAACCTTTTTTAACTAATCAGTTTGTTTAATTTCAGTTAATTATATTGATCCATTGGTTTTGATAAGAATTTTTAATTGCTTCATTTGTTTTAACTGGTTTGTTTGTTTAAATTGGTTCGTTTGTTGGAATCTCTAACCAATTAGTTTATTTTGATTTTAATAAATTTGATTTTAATAAATAAAGATAAAAACATTAATATTATTGGTACATTTGTTTTAGGTAATTGGTTTGTTTTAATTTCTAAAAATTTTATTGGTCAATACAATATAAAACAACCAAAAGATTTTGTATTGAGATATTCCTAATTCTAATCTCTTTTTAAAGATAAAATTATATCGTTAACAAATATGTATCTTTTATAATAATAAAAAATAATTTTGTATTTCTTGATAAGATTTTATAAGAGTTTTTAATTGATTATCATTATTATGTTCTTTTTTTGGTCCAGATTATCATTATAATATTTATCTACATAATATTATTAGATTTTTTTTAATTTGAATATATAATTTCTTTTTACTTTAATATATAAAAATATAACAATATAAATATAATAAAAATCTACTATATCAGAATAAACGAAAGCTAAACAATTTTTTTTTTTGGTAAAGTGTACTAATTCTACTATGAAGATTATATCAAACAACTTCTATTTGATACTCATACCAAAACTATTATCATAATACCAACGATTTTCAACAACTCGCAGTCTTCTTTTTCTCTCGATTTTTTTGTCCTTAATCATGTATTTCTCTGAAATTTCTTTGTTGAAACCCTCCAAACATAACTAGACAATTAAAGTTAAGATTTTCAAGCTCTGGAAAGTATACACTAAAGAATTTTGTCAGACCATGATATGGTTCTTTGTGATTCTAAGGTATGTAACTAATGATTTATCAATTTGCATATTTTTATAATGATAAGGAATACCTTCTAATTAATTCATATTTTTTAGGTGATAAAATTTACTCTAATGTGAAGAAGAAACTAGTTTCTAAATTCGTTAATCTTCTTGGGTAGGAAAATAGTAAGATAATTACAAATCTACAAGTTTGTCCTGCAAGCGGATCTTACTGTACTTTCTCATAAGTAAACAATATCCTTTGTATACACAACTTCGATTAAGTCAATTGATCATCTCCCAGACTCGGTTTAAATTTGTAAATTATCGTGAATTACTTGATGGATCATCTCCCAGACTCGGTTTTATAGATATCATCAGATAGTCTGTTTGTGGCAGCTAAACAAATAAGTTTTTCTTATAATTTTTTTCATTACGTTTTATTATTAATAAAATATTTAATAGTAAAAAATTTATATTTTATTTTAAAATATGTTGAGATGGTTGAAGAGAAAACCAATAATTAATTTGTCCTCCAAACCATAATTGTTTTGCACTTTTACAAGATAAAAGTATCTAAAGGTATTTATATATGTGTCTTTAATATTTCATAATTCTAGTTAATTTATAATTTATTCATCTATTGCTTTTTCTAATTTTAACTAATTTATTTTAAAGATCATAATTATTTCCAATGGTTATGAGTGTACTCAAGTTTAGTTTGATGATGAAAAAATCTCAGAGATCTTCAATTAATTATAAATAAAAAAACACATATACATAATAAAAAAGAAAAACAAATATATATATGTTTATTACTAACATATATATGTATATATTCAATTATTAGTTATTTGGATATAAAAAATATATGACTTAATATTAGATTTTCTAATAATTTAAATATTTATACAAAAAGCGTAATTTTGTTCCGTACCAAAAAAATTTGGATGAGGGAGATTTAGATGGAGAAATTTAGATGGGGAACATTAAAAGAAACAATAGTTGGGGATAGATTTAGTGTTATATGAAAGTTTGGGGATTCTAGATGGTGGACCCTCTACTCTAAATAACTAAGCAGTAACTAATGTTATGTGTTATATTAAAAAAACCTATTCAGTAAAATGTTTCCCTAATTACTTTCCAGACGTTGACGAAAGATCCCGAGACTCGTTATATTTAAAGTCCATAATACCTGTTTAATTAATTAATTTTTTGTTTTATTTAAATCTACCTAAATGTTGTTAGAAAGTACTGGTTATTTTTTACTAAACATCGTAACCTTTCAGAAAAAAAAAAGGAACGAGGAAGCTCGTCGATCAAAAAAATGTCTAAGCTATTCTTTTGCCGGATCGAACTAAACCCTAGATTGCTTTCGTGATTTGTGGTACTCTTCGTTGATATTTCTGATTGATTTTGATAATTTCACGAGATACAGTCTCGTATTCTGTTCAATTCGGGTCTATAAATCTTATAATTTGTTGAATTTTTTTTATTAGGGGATCTATTCTTGTTGAACCTGATGAAGTCTGGGTGTGCGGCGAAATTGATAGTAGAGGCGCTTCTTCAGCGTTTCTTGCCTCTTGCAAGACGGCGAATCGAGACAGCTCAGGCTCAGGTTCGTCCCTTTCTCAATAAGCTCATTTTGTTTATACATTTGAAATCTTATGCTCATTTCTGCATATTGGGTAGTTTCCTTCCTAATAGTTGAAACTTAGTCTTGAGTAGGGTTTGATGGAAGTATAACATTAAATTTTGTGCCAACTGCAATTTACAGACTATATGTTTTGTGTAGTTTTTCTCTTTTTTTTTTTTTTTGTCTTGGGTAAATGATATGGTTCTTGGTGTGGTGTTTGCAGGATGGACAGTACCTTCGTCCATCAGATCCTGCTTATGAGCAGGTGCTCGATTCCTTGGCAATGATTGCGCGTCACACACCTGTTCCTCTTTTAGAAGCTCTACTTAGATGGAGGGAAAGGTGGGTAAATTTTATTTCTCTCTGTTAACAGATAGATGGTATCTGATTCTTGTCCAAATGATATACTTCTCGTAGGCTATTACTACTTCTTGTATTATTTTAGCTTAAATGTCGTTGACCTTCCATGTTCCAGTTGTGTTTATGGACTCTTTGGTGCTTATCATAATTCTTAAGTGGATACCACTTTTTCTTCATATAGGTGAAGTTATTGACTAGATGTTGTGTATGATTGACCGTACCCACTTCTAATCCTAATCATTACTAACATTGTGTTTGGGGTTTATATCTGCCTTGCAGTGAATCACCTAAAGGTGCAAATGATGCGTCAACTTTCCAGAGAAAGGTATTTTCTTTTGACTTTTCAAAGGAACAAGTCCGCTGGTTTGGGTAACTATGTGAACTAGTTCCAACTGACCAGACTGTTATAGGCTTACCTATCTGCTTCAGTACTCTTACCCCTCTTTTAGAACACTAATATCCATGGTCTTATTTAATAAATTTTTGATACTAATTTTCATTTTTCTGATATATGGTCTTACATTACTGGATCAGTTGGCTGTTGAGTGCATCTTCTGCTCAGCTTGTATTCGCTTTGTGGAGTGTTGCCCACAGGAAGGGCTCACCGGTTTGTTAGTTTTTCTATTCAGTTTCTTTCCAACAAAATGTGTATACTGCCTTGCTATGAGAATAACATTTTGTGTGAATGGCAGAGAAACTGTGGTCGGGACTTGAGAATTTTGTTTTTGATTGGTTAATTAACGCCGACAGGTAGTGATCTCAGAATCTGGAGCTGTTGTAATTACATGATGATTTGCTAAACAGTATAATTTTATCATAAAGTGCCTTTCTTGAGCTGTAAAAAGCTAAATTGCTTAAGTTCTGGGTGCCCCTTCATTACAGGGTTGTTAGCCAAGTGGAATATCCATCACTGGTCGATTTGAGGGGTCTCCTTCTTGACTTGGTTGCTCAACTCCTGGGTGCGCTATCCCGTATTAGGTATTCCATCTTGTAATGTTAGTTGTTATCGATCCTCTAAGGATGTTAAATTGTAAATTAATAAAGGGTGGACTTAAATTCACAAGGTTAGTTGGCAGGAAATAATCTGTCAAAGCGATTATCCTGTTTCAACCACTCTAATCCATTTAATTCTTTAATTTCCACTAACAGATTCAGCTCTGTCACTGAGCGGTTTTTCATGGAACTTAATACTCGTCGGATTGATACAAGTGTAGCAAGAAGCGAAAGTCTCAGCATCATGAATGGGATGCGATACTTGAAGCTTGGGGTATGTCTCAGATTTCTTAAAAGTTCAGGCTTCAGGAAGCGACCGTGACAGTATGATTATTTACAGGTTAAGAGCGAAGGTGGGCTGAATGCGTCTGCCTCCTTTGTAGCAAAAGCACACCCTCTTAACCGCGCTCCACACAAGCGTAAAAGTGAGCTTCATCATGCGCTTTGCAACATGCTTTCTAACATCCTGGCTCCACTTTCCGATGGTGGCAAAAGCCAGTGGCCTCCTTCAGTTGCAGAGCCTGCACTGATTCTCTGGTATGAGGCTGTTGGACGCATTAGAGTGCAGCTAATTCATTGGATGGAGAAACAGAGCAAACATCTTGGTGTACGGTCATCATTTTTAATATCACTTTATAATGTTTTCCTTGCTAATCAGCCTTTAACGTTTATAACTGGATGAATAGGTTGGATATCCACTTGTTACTCTTCTTCTCTGTCTCGGTGATCCACTTATATTTCATCATAATTTAAGCTCTCACATGGAGCAATTGTACAAGCTTCTGAGAGTAAGTTTACGTGTAATTAGATTAAAATTAATTATAGATGCACGATAACAGTTGTCACATCCCTGCACTCTGATGTGTGCAGTTGTAATTACAGCAGCTTCTATTTTATATATGTTGAGCACCTGTGACTACATTAGCATCTTTACAAGCCTGCGTAGTAGTATATATATCTTGGTTTCACTCATTATTAGTGCATACTGCGCGTGATATGCAGGATAAGAACCATCGCTACATGGCACTTGATTGTCTTCACCGGGTTTTGAAGTTTTATTTGAGTGTCTATGCTGCTAATCAGCCACAAAATCGTATATGGGATTACTTGGATAGTGTGACATCACAATTGCTAACAGTTCTGAGAAAGGGAATGCTGACTCAGGATGTGCAACAAGATAAACTCGTTGAGTTTTGTGTGACCATAGCTGAACATAACCTTGACTTCGCCATGAATCACATGTTACTAGAACTGTTAAAGCAAGATAGTCCAAGTGAAGCAAAGATTATTGGTCTTCGTGCTTTGCTAGCCCTTGTTATGTCCCCCTCAAGCCAGTATGTTGGGTTGGAAATATTTAAAGGTAACCGGTTAACCTGAATTAGGTCATTAGTTGGTCTCAATAACCTTCTACGCATTTAACTTTTCTTAGTGTTCTGTTTACAGATCATGGAATTGGCCATTACATACCAAAGGTGAAAGCAGCGATTGAGGCAATTTTGAGATCCTGCCACAGGACCTATAGTCAAGCTCTTCTAACATCATCGAGGACTACGATAGGTAAATTTAGTTTGGCGCAAAAAGTATAGTCTGGTGTACAAGGTTTTAGGAGGAAGTAAGAAATCACTATATGTTGTGTTTATCTAGTGTGATTCTCTTTTCTGATTTTCTGCCTGGGTTTCCCTGGCTAATTTCTTTTCTTGTATAACATTGATTGCTAACTTTCAAGACATATGCAGATGCTGTGAATAAAGAAAAGTCTCAAGGATCTCTCTTCCGGTCGGTGTTGATGTGCATACCATATCTGATTGAGGAAGTTGGCCGTAGTGATAAGATCACCGAAATAATACCTCAGCATGGTATAAGTATTGATCCTGGAGTCCGAGAGGAAGCAGTGCAAGTCCTGAACCGGATTGTTAGATACCTTCCTCATCGTCGTTTTGCAGTTATGAGGGGGATGGCGAACTTCATTTTAAAGCTTCCTGATGAGTTCCCACTCCTCATTCAAACATCACTAAAACGCCTGTTGGAACTTTTGCGTTTCTGGAGGGCTTGCTTATTGGATGACAGACAAGATACGGATGCTGAAGAGGAAAAACAAAAAGTAAAGGGAAATGATAGATTCAAACAATTATCTTTTCATCAAGCTGCAGATGCAATTGAGTTTGAAGCAGCTTATATAGATGCTGTTGGCCTGCTTTTTCTTAGTTCAGTTGACAGCCAGATTCGGCACACTGCACTAGAATTATTGCGATGTGTGCGTGCATTGAAAAATGATATTCGGGATCTCATGATTCAAGAGCACCCAGACCATGTTATGAAATTTGAAGCTGAACCTATATACATGATCGATGTCCTGGAAGAACATGGGGTAAGTACCTTCTTTTTTTCTTTCATCCATTTAGAGTCTTCACATTTTTAGAGGCTTATGATGGTTTAAATTCTTCTGGTTTTGTGGAGAATTTATGAATGGTGTCCTCTATTTTGTTTATTCGTTTAATAGGATGATATTGTTCAAAGTTGTTATTGGGATTCTGTCCGCCCTTTTGATTTAAGACGAGATTCTGATGCCATTCCTTCCGATGTGACTCTTCAATCCATAATATTTGATAGCCCTGATAAGAACAGGTGGGGTCGGTGTCTGAGTGAGCTCGTTAAATATGCTGCAGAGCTCTGCCCACGCTCCGTTCAGAAAGCCAAGTGAGTATATTTCTTAGTTGCATTATCTTCCTTGTGTTTGCCCCAAGTATAGTTTACTAACTGCATTATCAGTGGTGTGTTCTCCTGAGTCTTGTTTTGATTGGTTTTATTACCTGCTTCTCTGACCGTCAAAAACTATTCTAATCCATTCAAGACTGGCAAAGTTCTATAAGGATTTTAAAACTTGGCTTTTGGATCAACAAGGCTTTAAAAAAATTTATGGCCTACTTTAAACTGGCAGACAAAATTTGGAAACTGTTCTTAGGTCAAATAGTGTGGGAATTTAAATAGTGTCTCCCATGAAGGAAAATACTCGTCACAAAAAATCTATTTATACAAAATTAGTGCTTTTTACACAAATAACTGAATTGTTTCATTTTGTCGCCACACGTCTTTTGCTATTATTGAAAACATAAAGTTGCTAAGGTGGCTTTTTCATCTTCAGGTCTGAAATACTGTACCGCCTTGCCCACATTACACCAGTTGAGTTAGGTGGCAAAGCTAGCCAGTCACAAGATACTGATAACAAACTGGATCAGTGGCTTCTGTATGCTATGTTCGTGTGTTCGTGTCCACCTGATGGCAAAGATGCAGGGAGCATTGCATCAACCAGAGACATGTACCACCTCATATTCTCTTATCTTAGATTTGGGTCAGAGACCCACTATGTAAGTTTTTTTTGGCGTGACTGTATTTTTAATTTGAAGTTTGGTATTATTATCAAATTTTTGAACTAGCTTGTCATGCAATGTGGTTTAGGTAAATTTTTTAACAATATTTACCTTATATATCCTCACATGTAGCACGCTGCAACTATGGCTCTCGGACGCTCCCATCTGGAGGCATGTGAAATTATGTTTAGCGAGCTTGCATCTTTCATGGACGATATTTCATCAGAAACAGAGTCGAAGCCGAAGTGGAAGGTATATACTTGAGAAAATTGTAGAAAGTCATGTAGTTTATCTTATTTCAGATTTATACCTGGAAGCCCTGTACAGGATAGGTGATTCAGTATGCAAAATTGCCTGGCTGCACAGAATTACAGTTGTAATCCTTATCCTTTAGAAAGATTAGAAAATGTCCTTGATTCGCAAAAGAAAAAATAGCTAAGCAAAAGGATCGAAAACCGTGAAAACAAGTTTGGGCAATCTCATGGATGAAAATTAGTAAAAGCCACTGCCATTGTTTGTACTCTTGATGTGGCTTTGTTGAACTTCATGGGCATATTATGTTATAGATTCATCTTGAATCATTAGAGTTGAGGGAAGGGCTGTTACTGATGTTGAAGACTACCAGATTTTGCCGAGTTTTCCATGAAATTAAATTGATCACCGTTTATTTATTCTTCACCATTTTCCTTGCGTTGATTTTCAGCTGTGTGAATTTTAATGGGACTTGACATCAAAAAGATGTATTCCTGTGATTTGAATGCAGATCCAAAAAGGAGGACGAAGAGAGGACCTCCGTGTACATGTCTCTAATATATATCGAACAGTATCTGAGAATGTCTGGCCTGGAATGCTTGCTCGTAAACCAGTTTTCCGCCTACATTATTTGAGGTTCATTGAAGATTCAACAAGACAGATATCCCTGGCACCTCATGAAAACTTTCAGGACATGCAGCCTCTGCGTTATGCACTGGCGTCTGTTTTAAGATTCCTTGCCCCTGAATTTGTTGAATCAAAGTCAGAAAAATTTGATGTTAGAAGTAGGAAACGTCTTTTCGATCTGCTCCTTTCTTGGTCTGATGATACAGGAAGTGCGTGGGGTCAGGATGGTGTTAGTGACTATCGCCGTGAAGTTGAGCGCTATAAGACCTCACAGCATAACCGGTCAAAAGATTCTGTAGACAAGATTTCTTTTGACAGGGAACTGAATGAGCAAATTGAAGCCATCCAGTGGGCCTCATTAAATGCAATGGCTTCCCTTCTGTATGGACCATGTTTTGATGACAATGCAAGAAAAATGAGTGGCCGTGTGATATCTTGGATAAATAGTTTGTTCATTGAGCCTGCTCCCAGGGTCCCTTTTGGTTACTCGCCTGCTGATCCTAGAACTCCGTCGTACTCCAAATATACAGGAGAAGGCGGCCGAGGGATAACAGGCCGTGATAGGCATAGAGGTGGTCATCAACGTGTTGCGTTGGCAAAATTGGCTCTGAAGAATCTTCTACTTACAAACTTGGATCTCTTCCCTGCCTGTATTGATCAGGTAAAGTTCTCTTCGACTGAATGCATGAAAGTTGTGTTCATGGTGATAACTAGATCAAATGTTTGATATATTATGGCCATTGTTGAAAGCTTATATGTGCAATGATGGTTCCATATCAGATAAATTTGTTTTATTAGATCTAGTTTATGCACTTGAATTCGCTTGATAAGCTTTTTCTCATTCTATGCCGTGCTCTTCCATGCAACTTTATCCTTAAATAAACACTTCTAAATTGCATGATCGTTGAACAAAAAAAAACCACATGACCTAATGTATCTGTGTTTTTCCCAGTGCTACTACTCTGATGCGGCTATAGCTGATGGTTACTTCAGTGTGTTGGCTGAGGTCTACATGCGACAAGAAATACCAAAATGTGAAATCCAGAGGCTGTTGAGTCTAATTCTTTACAAGGTAGTCGATCCATCTAGACAAATTCGTGATGATGCCCTACAAATGCTTGAGACACTTTCTATGCGTGAGTGGGCTGAAGATGGTATAGAAGGTTCAGGAGGCTATAGAGCAGCGGTTGTAGGTAATCTTCCGGATTCATATCAACAGTTCCAGTACAAGCTCTCCTGCAAACTTGCCAAGGATCATCCTGAGTTAAGCCAGCTGCTTTGTGAAGAAATTATGCAGCGTCAGCTTGATGCTGTTGATATAATTGCTCAGCATCAGGTCTTGACGTGTATGGCTCCATGGATTGAGAATCTTAATTTCTGGAAACTCAAGGATTCAGGTTGGAGTGAAAGATTACTAAAAAGTCTTTACTATGTCACTTGGCGTCATGGGGATCAGTTCCCCGATGAAATTGAAAAACTTTGGAGTACTATTGCTAGTAAGCCCAGAAACATTAGCCCTGTATTGGACTTCTTGATCACGAAGGGCATTGAAGACTGTGATTCAAATGCATCTGCAGAAATAACTGGTGCATTTGCTACGTATTTTTCAGTTGCTAAACGTGTAAGTTTGTACCTTGCACGGATATGTCCTCAGCGTACTATTGATCACCTGGTTTACCAACTGTCACAGCGGATGCTGGAAGACAGTATTGAACCCATTGGTTATAGTGCAAACCGAGGTGATTCCAGTGGAAATTTTGTGCTGGAGTTCTCTCAGGGACCTGCCACAGCACCTCAAATTGCTTCAGTTGCAGACAGCCAGCCACACATGTCACCACTTCTCGTCCGAGGCTCCCTTGATGGACCCCTTAGGAATACAAGTGGAAGCCTAAGCTGGAGAACAGCAGGTGTGACTGGGCGAAGTGCTTCTGGGCCTTTAAGTCCAATGCCTCCTGAGTTGAATATTGTTCCTGTAGCAACTGGTCGCTCCGGCCAGCTATTACCATCATTAGTGAATGCATCAGGACCTTTAATGGGGGTCCGGAGCTCTACAGGAAGTCTGAGGAGTCGCCATGTCTCGCGGGATAGTGGAGATTACCTAATTGATACACCAAATTCTGGGGAAGATGTATTGCATTCTGGGACCGCAACGCATGGGGTCAATGCAAAGGAACTTCAATCAGCCTTGCAGGGACATCAGCAACACTCACTCACTCATGCGGATATAGCTCTGATTCTACTTGCAGAAATCGCATATGAGAATGATGAAGATTTTAGGGAACATCTCCCTTTGCTCTTCCACGTCACTTTTGTTTCGATGGATAGTTCTGAAGATATTGTGCTAGAGCATTGTCAGCATTTGCTTGTGAATTTATTGTACTCTCTGGCAGGTCGGCACTTAGAGCTATATGAGGTTGAAAACAGTGATGGAGAGAACAAACAACAGGTTGTGAGCTTAATTAAGTATGTGCAGTCAAAACGAGGAAGCATGATGTGGGAGAATGAAGATCCGACTGTTGTGAGAACAGATCTTCCTAGTGCTGCTCTCTTGTCTGCACTTGTTCAGAGTATGGTTGATGCTATATTCTTCCAAGGAGATCTTCGAGAAACTTGGGGAACTGAAGCTCTCAAATGGGCAATGGAATGCACGTCAAGACATCTAGCATGTCGGTCTCACCAAATATACCGTGCGCTACGGCCAAGTGTGACGAGTGATGCATGTGTCTCCCTTCTACGTTGTCTTCATCGATGTCTTAGCAATCCCATTCCTCCGGTTTTGGGTTTTATTATGGAAATCCTTCTGACGCTACAGGTCATGGTAGAGAACATGGAGCCAGAGAAAGTCATACTCTACCCACAGCTCTTCTGGGGGTGCGTAGCCATGATGCACACGGACTTCGTCCATGTTTATTGCCAGGTTCTTGAGCTCTTCTCCCGTATCATTGACCGGCTATCATTCCGTGACAAAACAACTGAAAATGTGCTCCTCTCGAGTATGCCTCGGGATGATTACAGCACTAATGATCTGGGAGAATACCAAAGGGCAGAATCGAGAGGGTACGAGATGCCGCCTGCAAGTGGAACTCTGCCAAAGTTTGAAGGTGTACAACCTCTTGTCCTCAAAGGACTGATGTCTACTGTTAGCCACGAATTCTCCATTGAGGTCCTGTCAAGAATTACAGTGCCTTCATGTGACTCAATATTTGGGGACTCTGAGACAAGACTCCTTATGCATATCACAGGTCTACTTCCGTGGCTTTGCTTGCAGCTGAGCCAAGACCAAGTCATGGCTTCCGTGTTACCACTGCAGCAACAGTACCAAAAGGCATGTTCTGTAGCATCTAACGTTGCTGTCTGGTGTCGGGCAAAATCACTTGATGAATTGGCTACGGTTTTTGTCGCATATGCTCGAGGCGAGATTAAAAGAGTTGATAATCTCCTTGCATGTGTCTCTCCTCTGCTTTGCAACAAGTGGTTCCCAAAACACTCAGCTTTAGCTTTCGGTCACTTGTTAAGACTGCTAAAAAAAGGACCAGTGGATTACCAACGAGTCATATTACTTATGCTCAAGGCATTGCTCCAACACACACCCATGGATGCTTCACAGAGTCCCCACATGTACACCATCGTTTCACAGCTAGTTGAAAGCACTCTGTGTTGGGAGGCGTTGAGTGTTCTTGAAGCTCTTCTTCAGAGTTGCAGCCCGGTACAAGGTGGGCCTCACAGTCAGGATTCCGGTTACTCTGAAAACGGGACCGATGAGAAAGCGCTCTTACCTCAGACATCGTTCAAAGCCCGAAGCGGACCTCTTCAGTACGCAATGATGGCTGCAACAATGTCGCAAGCTTTCCCTCTCGGTGCAGCTGCAGTAGAGTCAGGTATACCTCCAAAAGATGTGGCGTTGCAGAACACAAGGCTTATATTGGGTCGAGTTCTTGATAATTGTGCTCTAGGAAGAAGAGATTACAGAAGATTGGTACCTTTTGTCACAACCATCGCAAACCTGTAACTTATATGAGTTTTGCAATTCTTTTCGGTTATTTATATGTTTTTTCAGAAGAAGCACTGTGTTTGGGTGTGAATATTTGGTTTTAAAGCAATTAACTTTGTATGTTCCCGGTTAGTAGAGCCTAATATATTCCAGATGTTTAAGAGCGAATAATTTCGTCTGTTACTTTATGGTATATTGTAATTGTATTTCTCGAGTGTCGTTCTAAGAGATAAGAGAAAAAGGTTTTTTATACTCCTAATCATTCAAAGTAACAATTTGTTAGATTTCATATTAATAATTTTGGTCTTAGATTTCATATTAGTAATTTTGATTGAAAGTTGAAAATAAATGTTTTTGTAAGAAGTTGCATTGCATTGGGTTTTTTTTAAAAAAATAATTAAGACAAGCATTATTTGGTTGGTTTTATGAGAATTACGATTTATGATGGGTGTGCATGGTCTACACTGTTTGCAATGGTTGTAAGGTGTGGCTGGAAATGGAGGTGTTATGTCTTTGGGGATGGTGATCAATGTAGGGACAGGGTGAAGTTTGTTCGAGACAAAGCACTTGAGGTATTTAAAGCTAACGCTGGCGGATAGGGCACTGGACGTGTCATGCGTAACTGTGTCAAACTGGTCTCATGGAAACCACCGATCGAAGGGTGGTGTAAATTGAATATCGCTAGAGGCAACCCGGGGTTGGCAGCAGCGGGGGGAGTTATACGAGATCACTCTTGGAAATGGATAAGAGGTTTTTCATTAAATATAGTACAGCTCCTCTAGCAAAATTTTGGGGAGTGTATTATGACTTTTATCTAGTTTGGGAGAACCAAATTACGCACTTCGAGCTTGATGTGGATTCAGAGGTAGTGGTTGGTTTTTTTTTACATAAAGGGATTGATGATTCTCATCCTCTTTCATTCCTGGTACGTCTGTGCCATGGGTTTCTATCGAAGGACTGGTTGGTCCATATTTCTCACACGTTTAGAGAGGCGAACCGTTTAGCGGATGTCCTTGGTAATCATGCTTTTTCTTTATCACTAGGATTTCATTCGTTTTTGATTGTTCCCGAACATTTTAGGGAAATTTTGATTGAATATGAGAATGGTATTTCTCAACCTCGTTTTGTAAGATGCATAAATTAATTTAGTTGAATAATATTTTGGGGGCATTGCCCGTTTTCTGACTAAAAAAAAAAATTAGTTTGACAAAAAAGAAGATAACCGGCTTACATTCTTAACTATAAAATGGTCTAACCCGCTTACATGTATATTCACTTATTCGATGACTTTTGAGTTATTTTCTTAAATTCTTTATAAGCATTGAGTTCACAAATATACAAACTTCTTAAAGACTTCATCTGGGTTACCATGAGTATGACTATAAATAAGTTCGATGAAGAGAGTGAAAACAAAACTGACAAAGAAGATGGAGTCCAGGAAGATAACAAAGATGATGAAGACAGTGGTGGAAGTGGCGACACATGCAATAAAAAGGGAGGAGACGAAGACGATCAATAGGAAAAGAGGTATTTACGTAGATGTGTACGTTTATATGTTTATGTTGCTTAGTTTTTTTTTAATTTAGATTTATGACTTTACATAGTAACGTCTTTTAGGCGTTCGATTTTTGCTAGCATTCTAGTGCTAGTTACGTTGGCAATAGGTGATATCGTCCTCGACTTTAAACTTGACAAATACTACATTCTATTGTTATTTGTATTCTTCGTATGAATCTTATAATTACATATTTTTCTATAATATTTAAATAGTTTTTATGAGTTTTACTTTCTTTCCAATTGAATTGTATTTTTTAAGCAAACTAACTATGTTTTTTTTTGCATAATATTCATAACATTTGCACAATAAATAATTCTAGTAAAACGGATATTTTTTTTATCTTCATTTATTTTAAAACTAATTTTATTTTCTTATTATATATATGATTTAATAAATTAGTATTTATCAATTTTTTTGCATCTAATAAAAATTTGTTCTAGATCGGTCGTTGGTTTCATGTGACCTTCATCGTAGTCATCATTCTGATCATCATCAGAACCGTTGAAGAATAAAACTAGTAGGGTAATGAGCAACATGATAATTTGGAGTGCGTGTTTTTTGGTTTTCTAGAGGAATTATTTTTCCAAAGTAATAAGTTATTATTAGTTTTAGTTTGTTAGTTACTTTTTAACATATTTTCAAAAGTACTTTGACGTTTAAGTATGTGTTAAAATTGGATGAAGGGCCCCTATTTTCTGTTTTGTTTATGGCATCCATATGTTCAGGCTCGAACATGATAAAAGGTACTGTTAATATTGGGAAAACGATCTATGTCCACCCCGATAGTTTGATATAACATCAATTACACCCAATATTTGAGTTTTAGCCTAATTGTACTGTAACTAAAGCTTTTAAAAGTGAGTTAACAAATCTGATGGTTTGAAGGTTAAATATATACCAGACTTTACCGGTGCGTTTGAGCAACCGACCCAATCTGAATTTAAGACCAAGACCTGACGGTATGTATGGCTTAACTCATTTGTTCTTTTTCTTAACATAATCCCCAAATAAATAAAATCAAAGAACCCTAACTTGTTTTTGTCTGAAATTGGTCCGGATTTGAAGCAGAGAAATTAGTAATGAGTCTGGAGATTTAAGTCGATCAACATATACTTGACATAGGAACAAAATCGTGAGGGTTCTATAACAATGTTGGTGTGGAGATAGAATGGTTCTAAGGTTATCGAAATTACAAAATTATCCATACAGAAGATTGTTTTGGTGTTCTTATGTTGCATCAACTTTGGTATTTGTTACTCTTTGTTCTCATTTCGCTAGTTGTTTAGTTTTAATGAACAAATTTCGAATCGTTAATACTCAAAATGTGTAGCAAAATTTCTCCACAGTAACATTTGGTTTGAATTGTGATTTTGATTTTGTGTAGCTTAAGGGTGATAATCATAGTTTCAAGTGGGTTGATGATGCAATGTTAGAAGAAAGAGAAGCATTAGATTCAAAAAATGGTGATGCTTGATGATATGGTAAAAGAGATTTAAAACAAAACAAGGAGTTTGATAAGGTGTTTAAAAGGATGCAGAGGCTTAAGGAAATGCTATTGCAGAAGATGGAGAATGTGGTAGTTGAGTCAAAAAGCAAGATCAAGACACCTATGGTAGTATCAAATGGTGGTTTTGTTATGTCCAACTATTTATGTGATTGGTTTTTGTTGATGTGTGTCAAGCTAGTATAGTGTCACGTTGGAGATTCATTTTTCTTTGAGTTTTTTCGATTGTCTTCTAGTTGGAGATTCATTTACCCAACGTTCCCTTTTTATCTTTGATGTTCTTAATTTTTTTCCTACCAAGCATTGAATGGGGAGGAGGTTCATGCACATTTGGAGCACTTGTTAAAGGCCAGAATCGAGCACCTCTTAAAGGCACTAGACCTTCTGTATAGTTTCTTCTCCACATTTCTGTCTGGAACCATTGACAAATATAAGCTTTAGGCAGCAGTTTCATGTGCATAATTACACCATATGTACACACGGGATACGAAAGATATTATATTCATGTTTATATCCTCCTATCTAAGCTCACGGGATGACTACAACCATCACTTTCCACTTCGTACATTTACTTGGAAACATTAGTTGTATACAACCAAACAAACAATATAAAAAGAGAACACATGATGACAAAAACAAAGCACTTTAAATCATATTACAAGAAAAAAGGACCATATATAATTCAAAACACCAACAACTAACACCTTTGCACATACCAAAGCACACAACCAAAAACATTAAGTGAATTTAGACATAAATCATAAAAAAATTGTAAGAGAGCACATACCATTTGACGATCTTATATGATTATAAATCCATCCATTAATCCCAAATCATCTCTGGGTTTCTTCATAAACCATTGCTAGTTTTCAAAATTCTCCACTTGCACACACGCCCATGCTGTAGGATACATCCTATTATCTACATCTCTACCTAAAGCTACAAGCAACTATTTTTCATCTTCTACTTCAAGAAGCATCCATCAACACTTGGTCTACATGTCTCCTTCTATGTTCTCCTAATATTGGCAAAGCACACATAGAATCTTTTAAACACATCAAGACCAGCTTCGTTTGTGACCGTGTCGAATGCTCATTGGATGCTACAATCTCTGCCCATAATCTCTCAGCCGGGAAAAATTTTCATCGTATTCCCTTTGCATCCATATCAAAATCTTATTCCTAGCAGTTTGGCATTAAGGCCTTAAGGGGTGAATCTTTTTGTTTTATAATCTCTCAAATCTTCTTTGGCATTGTAATTTTTTTGTCATGCCTAATTTTTTCTTAAAATAGTCTAAGTATAATAAGAACCTTGAACATTTCACATTTCCCATTTGGATAGCAGGAGTGAACATTTTTCAAGACTCTAATCTTCCTCCCATCCGATTTACTAGTCACAAAACAGTAAATCTTCTATTGACAACCCCTAACACCAACACATTTGTAAGCTGTCATTTTTTTTGTCATCCCAATATTGTCTCAGATTCGACCAATTCGGAGGACATAATCAACCACTACTTCTTTGAAGGCAACAACATTGAAGAAAAACATACTAGTGCAGTGTGACACTAATGTTGACTACAATAATCACGCTGGCCTTTGCTTTGATGGGTATTTATTTTATTTCTCTGTTTTGGGGAAGCCTATTAAGGACCATTGTTTTTGGCTCCAATGTTGAAAGTCCACCTCTTCTTTCTAAGAGTCGATTGCGATTGGGTCATTAAGAGAAGGAAAGCCCAATTCAAAAAAGTTTTGTTTTTCCTTTTATTTGATTAACTAGGATTATACCCGCATTATAATGCGGGATTCAATTGTTTTGATTGGTTTTCTAAATCGAGTTTATTTAGCTTGTTAGACTCGTGTTGATATTTTAAAATATTGTATTTCGAATTGTTATTTTTTCCGAACCGAAATCGATCTAAATTAGAGAAACCAAACCAACAATATACCCAAATGGGTCCTAAATCTATGTATCCGAAAAATCAAATTCGAAGCAGAACCGAAATCAAATCAAGAATCAATTTTTTTACTTTCTAGAGTTTTTCAATTACTTTTTTAATTTTGAAATTTTATATAAAATATCCAATCTAGAGCTCGGCCTATACCGAACTAAATTAGATGAACCGAATCCGACAAAATACCAAAATGTTTCCTAAATATATGTATATGGAACATTGAATCTAACCCGTACCGAAACTGAATCAATAACCGATATATTTTTATTAAATTTTACTTCTTAAAGTTTTTTCTATTAAATTTTATTAATTTTGAATTTTTGTATTAGAATCTGTAACAAAATCTATCTTAACCTATTTTTAAGGGTTGTTATTAATCTTAGGTTAAATTATATTATATAGTTTAAAACATAGTCTAAATAAAAATAATATATAAGATTATTAGACCCACTAGTATAGTAATATTGTAATTAGGGTTTCCTTTTGACGTTCTCTAAATCTTCCTAGATTGGCAGGTTCAGCGAGCATATCCCAGTGCCGCTATGCACCACAGACCTGCTTCAAAAAATCGTGACCTGCATATGGTCTACATTTTTTGACAAGATCCTCTGCTTTGTTCATCTTCATCACTCTCTAGATATACGTTATGTCAAACGTACGGTTCGTCTGAAAACTCAGCCAGAATTTTCATCATCTCGAACTCTTCGTATTGGAAGGTTTCCTCATGTTTTTCTTCCGTTTGTCTTTCTTCTTCTCCTCCACCTCCAGCTTCGACAAAGTGTACAACTACAGCATATGCATTCGAAACTACATACTCATCCAATTGCTCGGCGATTTGGTTTTAGAAATTTAGGGTTTTTTGATTTACAAAATACACTTTACGATTTGGGTTTTTTATTACTGGGTTTTTAGTCTTAATTGGGTCTCTAATCGGATTGATTATGGTTTAGGATGGATTAAGTGGTTTAATTGCGTGATTGATAAACAGTAAACCGTTTAATCCCGACCAACCAACACGTACGTGGAATTCGGTTTTAAAACATTTAGTTTAGGTATAATTATTATGGACTAATGACTATGCTTTCAATTACCGTGGAATTAGGCTAAGACTCAAAAATCAGGGGGTAATTGAACCATCTTTTCATTTACTGTGCCAAGCTTGTGCTGCTATACAGTAATCATTGGACATTTGAAATATACATATATTTATATAAGATGTTAATCATAATACCTTAAATCTTCCCATAATTACACCTAGCTTCGAGATGTTGTAAGGATTAATTTGACACAGAAATTACATATATAGTCATTTTAAAAAGTATGCAGGGATTGTAATGGAAGACAAAAAAACTCATAATCAGAATAGTATGATGGAGCCAAAATAAACTTACCCGTATGAGTAGTGCTTCAAACGTTCATTCATGTTTTACAGCATCCTGATCCATAACCCACACATCAGACGTGTATGAAGTAGTTAGAGTCACGTCAATAGAGATAACGGATGACTAAAGTGAAATGCTTTTATTAATGAAACAAAGATAAGCTCAGCAAGTAGTACTACATATATAAATAAAACTGGTGACCTTTTTAGAGCCAAAGCAAGACAGTAGTGATGATGACAACTACTCAAAAGTGTCAAAACAAGAAAGCTTTAGAACAAGAATGATAATTTGAGCTAAAATAACCAAAACTGTAGTGGTTTTTCTTTTTTTGGCTCATACTGACTCCTCAAGCTTTGCCATTGGCTGCTGCAGCTGCTGGTGGGTTTAGCTCATCCCAAGCTTCAATCCATGTAACCATGGCATCTGCAAGCTTGTCAAAGTACGGGTCTAAGGAGCTCAACTTCTCCTTCACCTGCTTTGACAGCTCAATGTAGCATTGCTGAACAGTTGTTGCTTCTTTCGATAGCTTTGCGTTCTGGAAAAACGGAATGATCTCCTCTTGCCAGAAGATTCCCTTGTATTCCTTCTTCAGGTTCACAAAGGGATTGCTCGCTTTGCTGTGGTAGATATACGGCAAACCGGTCTTCACTCCCAAGCTCAAGTGGTCACAGATCACCTATAAAAGGTTCAAACAAGGGTAAGTACAGAGCCATGTGCTTTCTATTAAGCTATACTATTTATATCAGTAATTTCAAATTGTTCCACTCAATCATCATGAGTCTTAAAAGGGAATAACAAGATATTACCTTGATGCACCAACCAGCCCACATATCGTCGTAGCGACCAATAGGCTGACCATCACCCATGAGACCAAAGTACATAGCTGGGCCAATAAGATCACGGTCGAAAGCCAAGTTCATACCGCACATTGGGAATAGTGTTCCCTTTGGGATGGTCATCACAGCATCCACATACCTGGTGTTCCTCTCCTTAGGCTTAACAAGTTGGGTCGGGGCATCGTAATCAGGGATGTTGAGCCAAAGACCATGTGAAACAGCAGTGGAAACACCTTCACGAAGACTAAAAGGGTATCCACGGACGAAGTCAGCACCTTCACGGTAAGGATCATACAAGGTGTTGAAGAAAAAGGGAGACGATGGACAGAGAAGGTTCTTGATGTGTTGCTCAAGAGCGTTTACTGCTTTGCCAGATGGATCCTTGGCAACCTATATACACACACATCAAAGAAAACGTAACAATGAGAAGCAGACCACGCCATTAATTATCCAAAAGACCTCGTAGAACTTTTTTAAAAAATCACAAATTTTTGTTTTGAGAAATAACTACACAGCGTATTTGAGACTCAATCTTTGTATATGTCCCACAAATCTCACCAAAAAAATAAAATAATGAACAATGACGTGCAACCATATCGTAAAGGTAGCTATACTGACACTGAAATATCAACCCAACAACAATGACTCAGCTCAGAATAATCTAGAAAGTAACAGTGGAGATTATGACTGGTTACAGTCGAGTGAAAAGATATAGAGACTCGTCAAGCAGATCTATGGATCTGGTACAAAACATTGATATTATTAGATTAATTGACCTAGTTAATTGAATTATCAACAAAACCTAAGACCCATCAAATTTAGTGAATCAGTTACTTGTATTGAATCAAATCTATGAAATTCAATCAATGGGCTTAAAAAATCTACACCGACAAAGACAAATAAGCGCACAAAAAAAATAAAAAACAGATCTACAAGCAAAATTCAAAATCTTAATCGCGGATCGTGCATAAAAACGAATAAAACTCAAAGTTAGAGAACTTACAAAGCAGTCATCATCAATGGTGAAGATATACTTCTTCTTAGACACCATGTACCCAAAGCAGCGACAAGCAGAGTCCTTGAAGGAGATACAAGAAGCTTTGGGTCCGAGGATTCGGTTAATGTCGTTCCTGTTGTAGAGCTCGTAGTCGAAGCCTTCAGGAACATGGATCTTCTTGGTGGGATCTCCGTCCTGGACGATGATCAGATGGTAAGGCTGAAGAAAAGGCCTCCACATCTCGAGGAAATCAAGGTTTCGGATAGTAGGAATGACGATATCGAGCTCATCCTTGAGCAACGGCGTGGGATTCACCGGAAGTCCAAGTGTGTTCGCCGGCTCAACCATGATGATTTCAAAATTGAGAGAGATGAGATCGGATCGAGTCGGTGAGTTTTGAAACAGAGATGAAACCCGTCGCTTTGATTTATACAGATCTGGCACGTGCTTTAGTAGACGGCACGTGCTGATGTTGACACGCGTCAGATGGAGACTCGTTCAACTCGAATCGGAAACCTGTATGGTTGGAATGTGAGTTTACTATTCTGTCTTTAGATGTCCCGTACATTTCGGGATTGTAATTATCATACTAATTTCAATTAATTTCATATTTTATTATTGATTATTTTACAACTTATCTAAATTTTTTTTTGTAAAAGGGTTTTAACTTATCTAGATTTACCCTGATGAATTTTAATTTAATGTTACAAATAAAGGGTTGTAAACAAAAAATTAAGAGTGAATAAACACGCATGCAGTTTGATTTCGATTTAAATAGTTTACTATGTACTTAAAGTTTTATAATGATAATAATAATGCAATTTATGTATACTCACTGATAGTGAGCGATTTAGGCGACATATTGCACCTTCGAGCACTTGCCAGATTTGCAAAGGGGCCGAAGAAACAATTATACATGTATTATGTAACTGTCCGATCATGGATGGAATCTGGAGAAAAGTATTACTGGCTAGATTTAGAGATCTTTTTTTCTCGCAACCACTATTAGTATGGATTTTTGATAATCTTGGGAGGAAAGATTTGACGATGATTATCCTTGGTCAAGCTTTTTTGCTATGGCAGTATGGTGGGTTCGGAAGTGGAGGTACGGTAATATTTTCAATGTTAATGGTAAATGCAGGGATCGAGTGCGCTTCTTGAAAGAGTTAGCGCGAAAAGTTCACAGGGCTTTTGCATTTGGTCCTCTTTCTAATTCGTAATCTACCCGAGTTGTAAGGTAGATTACTTGGAGCTTGCCGCCAACTGGGTGGTACTGCCTGAATACTGATGGGACCTCAAGAGGTAATCCCGGTTTGGCTTCTGTGGGTAGGGTTCTGCGGGATGACAAGGGTGTGTGGGTCGGAGGATTTGCGCTGAATATTGGTCTATGTACAGCGCCCCTGGCGAAGCTTTGGGGAGTGTACTATGGTTTGTTCTTGGCATAGGAGAAGCGGGTGACCCACCTGGAATTCGAAGTGGACTCCCAAAATGTAGTTGGTTTTCTCAAACAAGGGATTAGTGATACACATCCTTTGTCTTTCCTAGTACGTCTATGCTATGGCTTCCTCAGTAAGAACTGGATAGTCCGAATCTCGCATACATATCGAGAAGCAAATCGTCTTGCGGATGGTTTAGCTAATCATGTGTTTTATTTGTTATTGGGTTATCATGCTTTTAATTTAGTTCCAGATTGTGTTCGTGTTTTGTTGGATGAGGAAGTGGCTGGTGTAGCTTTCCCTCGTTCGGTTCGCTTTTATTCGTGATTGACGTTTTTTGTAATAAGTTTGAGAGCTTCACTCCTTTTTCCTACCAAAAAAAATAATAATGCAATTTATAATTATAACTACTAAATAACGTATATGCTAATAAAATGAACGTATCTTAATGATAGTATTAATGTTGACCGGAACGTAATGGTTGGTAAACTTTACAGCTTTATCTTAGAAAAATCAAAAACTGAAAAATTAATTAAAATGGAAAAGTAAATTTGTCAACTATATTTTCAAATTATAGAGTACAACTTAATAAATGCATTGTTTTACTTTGCTATGTACCGACGGAATTGTGCATGTGACTGTGGGGAGCACAATGGCAGGATCTTCAAATCCTGCAACATTTAACTTTTTCTTTCAGTTGAAGTTCGTATTGTTTCAAGGTATATAACTTTATTAATTCAACAAAAAGATGTATATAATGACATAAATACTAAAAAGCAAGTTGCCCAGTTGGTTTGTCCCTGATCTAATTTGGTACTAGGTGGAGGTTTAAATCCTGCCAACTTCAATAAAAATAATTTGGTTATAGATCGAATTTTTGTCGATCTTATTAATATAAAGAATGAGTAAAGTTGACGAAAAAAAGACATAAATCATAATTGTCGACAAAAACGAACTGTATAATAATTGTTTAATTATTCGCTTTAGATTCCAATCACTATAAAATTCTCTGATATTTCTTATATTAGTCAAAAAATCTCAGTCATTAAAAAATTACTTTTAAAAAATTAGAACCGTAATTATTACGTCGTGTAGACCGTAAACTTTACGTCGAGGTCGTGGACCGCTCGTCGATGCACGTCGTCCATGACTATGATTATTGCACAAATTATGTAACGAGAGTACATGCACATATGTCGGTAGGTAATTGACACTTTATGGTTTAATATTTAACTATATATAAAATCTACTTGTAGGTCATAGTTTTTAAAACAACTTCTATTTATAAATAATTAAGAAAAGTCCCATTTACTTTTCCTTTTTTGGAAAACACCGTTAACCTATTTTTTTTCCGTATAAATTTAATTGTAACCGTAAAAAAAAAAGTACGTCCAACCATATATACATATCAAATACAACAACATATTAATGTCGAACATTTTTCTTCTTCTGTCATTTTTTTCTTGCCTATCATAAAAATAAAGATCTTATGTTCCTACAAAATAATATCAATTGATTATCGTATTAATTAGTGGATAAATTGCGAAAAACTGATTATAAATATACAATTGCAATCAATCTTCAATTAATTATGATATTAATTTCATAATAAACAAAATCAATCTATATAGTAAACATATGCATTCGGAGCAAGTAGAAAATCAAACGAAATCATATGTTTTTATTAGAAGATTATAATTGTATTAATTGTTGAATTTAATTGAAAGAT
>OVAX01001236.1:0-44290 GCA_900406405.1 Lepidium africanum | reverse complement strand
TGACTTGTGTTCAACTCTATGGATGGACCAAAGGTAAGAAGGTTGCTTGTTCTCTTTTGTTTATTCTTGACCCAACTCCTTTCCTAGTTACTTCCTCTTTAGGTCTCATAGTTAACATACAATTCACCATTTTCTTGTATTTTTTTATCATCTCATCCGTAACAGTAGTAAGTAAAGAAGTTGCATGTATTCACATGAAGAAACATATCTTATATATATATGAAGAATCAGTTTTTTTTTCGCTTAGTGTACACAACACATAAGAAATCGACATTTTACAACTATGCTTCTGTTGAGTCTGACAATTCAAATTGGATTATGTTATACCGAATTGGAATACTATATAAATCCGGTTTGTTTGGTAAGACCGTAAGAGTGAAGTTTTTTTTTCTTTTTAAAAAATTGGGTTGGAGAAACATTTCTACTGGAAGTAAAGGCGACGTTTCTTTTAGATTTGAACGCCATTGAACATACGTAAAGTATGAACACGTAAGAGCATTGATGACGTAAACGTAATAAGATGATGACATTAGATAACGAATCGAAAAAAAAAGAAGGATAAATTTTGGTGTGATGTTTGTAAGTTGTGGTGTACGCTTGATCTAACGTGAATCTTATAAACTGAATTGGTTTTTTTTTTTATGAGTGATGGTTGAATTTTATAGATATGAATATTTATGTTGTCATAATATTTTCTGTTAGAATTAAGAATTTTTCAAAGCTGTCTATCTCTAAAGAAATTCTTAAAAAGGATAAAAAGATTAAAAACACTATTGTAAATTTGTTTCCAAACAAATAAATAAACTTCCTAGTTCGATACAGAAGTTATTATCTTTTCTCTCCTGAGATTTTTTTTCCTTTAAAAAAAAATATATAAATAAATTTGATTTAATAGCGTGGAGAAACGTCGAACCCAAAAACGGACATGGCGTCTTCAACTTCCTCATCGTCTTCTTCGTTTTCCTCTTTGCTCGCCATCGTTTTACTGATTCTAATTGTATCAACTGCGGAATCTGCGAAATCACTGTTTCATCCTCGCGACTTGCTTCCGCATTTACCCAGACAACTCTCGTGGCCGATTATCCACTCTCTCTATGGAGCCGCCGATCTTCTTCCTACTTTCATCGGATCGAGTTCTGGGAATGATTCCGTCAATTGGAAAGGGTCTTGTTTCTATGAGAATACGGCTTGGTTGGAGTTCCACAATAAGTCCGGTAGCGAGTTCGGTGGAGGCACGCTTCACATTAAGGTGAAATGGAATTTTGGAAAACAAATAAAAACTCAATAGATTTTGTTAGTTAATTCGTTCACTATGATTTTTATGTTACTTCTTGAGTGATCATGGGAGTTTTATTTTGTATTGGGTCCTCTTTAATTTTGACTTGTATACTTCAATTGCTGAACGTAACGTCTAGAAATTTTAGCGTATTGGGTTACTAAAATTTAGGAAAAGATTCCGGATTGTATATGATCACCTTCTACAGTGGTTACTCTTCGAAATTACTTTTCAATTCTTACTCAAATTTGGATTTTAGTCGAGTTTCATGAGTTTTTTATGTTTGAGGCTTACATCTGGAGTAACGAGAAGCAAATTTTAAACAATGAATCCTTAACTTGTTTTTGTTCTTGTATGTGTACAAAGGCGGATAAGGCGCATAGTTGGACTTGTATGGATCTATATGTCTTTGCAACGCCATATCGTGTGACATGGACTTGGTACTTCATTTCACGACAGCATACTGTGGAATTTCCGGAGTGGGCTGGAAAAACTGAATATGAATATGTAATCTATTGTTGTCCTTTGTTCAGATTATGTTGCTATATCTTTAGTTTCTTCATTTAGGATTTAATTATCTACAAGTTTTTTTAAGTCGTTTTGGGTGCTTATTGGATCAGGTTAAGAACAAAGGAGTTTCAATATTTCTTATGCACGCAGGGATGTTAGGAACACTTCAAGCGTTGTGGGATGTTTTTCCCCTCTTTACCAATACGGGTTGGGGGGAAAGCTCTAATCTTGCGTTTCTGGAGAAGCATATGGGAGCTAATTTTGAACCTCGACCTGAACCATGGGTTACAAATGTTACAACTGATCAAATACAATCTGGTGATCTCTTAGCTATTTCAAAGATTCGTGGGCGGTGGGGTGGCTTTGAGACCCTTGAGAAATGGGTAAGTGGGGCATATGCTGGTCATTCCGCTGTTTGCTTGAGAGACTCTGACGGGAAACTATGGGTTGGCGAGTCCGGACATGAAAACGAAAAGGTGACAACATTCAGATTGTTTTCTTAGAGTTAAGTTTACTTCAATATATATCTTTCATTGAAGGTTTTTTTTTTTTCATAGGGAGAAGATGTAATAGCGATATTACCATGGGAGGAGTGGTGGGAATTTGAACAAACAAAGGATGACTCAAATCCTCAGATCTCATTGCTACCTTTGCATCCCGATGTTCGTGCTAAATTCAACGTTGATGCTGCGTGGGAGTATGCTCGCAGCATGGAGGGTAAACCATATGGTTATCACAACTTGATTTTTAGCTGGATTGATACCGTTAGTGAAAACTACCCACCTCCTCTGGATGCTCATCTTGTAGGGCTTTTTTCTTCATTTCTTTCAGTTTTGGTCTTAATAATTGAACACTCTTTTAATTTGATTGTATATGAGTTGTCTTATTCCTTTCTTTCAGATTGCATCTGTCATGACTGTTTGGAGCCAAATGCAGCCTGAGTATGCTGCTAACATGTGGAATGAAGCTTTGAACAAGCGACTAGGAACAAAGGTTCTTGTTTTCATATGCCTTTCTGTCTCTTACTTCTTCGTTGACATAAGAGCTTGATTAGTTTGATTGTTAGAATCATCGTAATTTCTAAACGTCTTCATAATTTATAGATGATAATGTTATTTAGTGCTTATCCTCATTTGAGATAATCCTAATATTTGACGCTTCTGTGCTCTTTTATCTTTGATTTATGTGTATGATTTCTGCAGCTTTATCTCCCTCTATTATACGACTTTGTTCCTTGTCCGCCTTGTTTTCTTCTTTTCTAACATTTTCTAAACTGCAGGGTCTTGGCCTTTCTGATGTACTGGTCGAAGTAGAGAAGCGCGGATCCTCTTTTGACGAATTACTGACAATACCTGAACAAGACGATTGGATATACAGCGATGGTAAATCAACCTCATGCATCGCTTTCATCCTCGAAATGTACAAAGAAGCTGGCCTGTTTGGTCCACTTGCTAGTTCTATTCAAGTCACGGAATTCACGGTAAGATCCAATTCTCATTCTGTGTTTCACTTTCCATACATAAGGCTTGTGACTGTATTTGTTTGTTAAATTCGTCAATTTGCAGATCAAAGATGCTTACATGCTTAACTTCTTTGAGAACAATGCAAGTCGTCTTCCTAAATGGTGCAATGACAATGACAATGTGAAGCTTCCTTACTGTCAGATACTTGGGAAATACAGAATGGAACTTCCTGGTTACAACACCATGAAACCATACTCGCACATGAACGAACAATGTCCCTCTCTGCCTCCAAAGTACCAAAGACCAAATAACTGCTAGCATTTAATTGCATCTTCCTTAGATGTCTGTTTGTTTGTTAGTAGAAAGTTGATGTAATACCATATTGAAATTGAACAAATACTTTTATCCGTTTGTGTATATATTGTATAGGTTCGTAGTTGCTCAGCATATAATTGTTTGCATATATGATACACAAAATACAAATTTATCCTTTGAAAGACTTGAACAACTTCTGTTTGTTCGATTTGCTTTGAGCACCATTTCTGTTGGATTTAGAAGAATTGTACGATTTGGATTTGGTTTCGGGGTTGAAGTAGGTAACACAATTTTTATCAAACTAGACTCGATTTTAACTTAACCGAAGTCATTTTCCGGTTAAGTTTGGTTATCTGGGATTGAACAGTTCTGATATCTCATCTTCGCCGTACAGAGAAGTAGCAAAGCTCGAAGCTTTCGGTTTCTATTTCCTAATGTGCGTGGTGTCATCAGGACAGATGCTGGGCCATATCGTGGCCCGAACTCAGCATATACGGTCTCGAAATAACTTCGCCGACTGTATACGGTGTCAGGGATTGAGGGTGTCAAATATCCTAAAAATGGATTCAGGGTCTAAGCGACCAACTTGCCCTTCTTGCACTAAACCCACCCAGCTCTGCCTCTGCAAGCGGATGCGATCTCCATGTCTTGATAATCAGGTGAGTGTTACTATTCTGCAGCACAGTCTCGAGAGAAAACACGCACTTAATTCAGCTCGAATCGTTAAATTAGGGCTTAAGAATGTTAGTGTGAGCACTGTTTTTGATGTACATGACGAGGCAGAGTTCGTAATCAGGGTTATTGGATCGGGTTGCAGCAAAAATGGCACAAGTCGGTCGGATTCTGATATTAGGCTAGATAATGGAGCTTCTATGGAAGATGATGATAACTCAAAGTTAGGTAATGGTAACGTAGAGAACTTAGAATCTGAGAAAAATGTGGTGCTTGTTGGTCATGAAAGCTCGAAATGTGTTGAAAGTTTAAACCATTCTCAACATTCGGGTGAAGTTTCTTGTCGGGATTCAGGGTTTACAAATGAGGTAGGTTCTTCTAAAGAAAGTAGATCAGAAGGTACCATACGATTTTGTATGAAGAAACGAGGTGTTGTTAGCAATGTCTCACACTCTTTGATGCTTGAAACCAGTGTGGATATTCCTAGTTTTGATCATATATTAGCTTCTCCTAATGTTATGGATGTCTTGGCAAAAGGGTTTGTGGTAACAAAGTTCTCAGAAGGGGACCTAGAATTTGAACTCGAGGTTCCTCCTGGATCAGCACTGTTGTTTCCGAGTGAAGAATCGGTGAAGATCACTGATCTTAAAGAGAAAGAAGAGTTGAAGTTAAGGAATGTGATTGTTCTTGATGGGACGTGGTCCAAGGCGAGAAGAATGTACCTTGAGAATCCATGGCTGAAGCTTTTGTGTTGCCATGTAAAGCTGGAAATAGAAGGTACAAGTTTATACAGAGAAGTTCGTCGGCAGCCAAGAGCAGGATGTTTGTCGACAATAGAGAGTATTGTATATGCGATGAAAGAGATTGGTGAAGATCCTGAAGGTTTGGATAACATGTTGGATGTTTTTGAATCCATGATTGAAGATCAAAGAAGATGTAGAATTGAAAACTTGGAGAATATTATTTGACAGATGAAACTACTCTGCTGTTGTAACATGAAAGCTGAACGAGAAAAAGATTCTTCATTTGACTTCAATTTTTTGATGATTATGCTAAAGTTGGAATAACGTTTTTGAAATTTATTTAAATAAGTATTGGGGGTATGATCAGAAAACTTTTATAATTGTGGACCAAGATGTAAATTAGGAAATTATATTTGTTCCGCAGAAAACTTTGCTGGCTTTCAAAACAACCCTGTGACTGTGAGCATCCCTTAGCGAAAAAGCTCAGAGAGTGTTTGGTTTCCGAATGCTTTCAGTTCGCAGAAGCTTAAGTCTTGCAAAAGAGCCAAAAGATTTGTTTTTGTTATTGTGCAATCTCCGAGCTCGATTTGTAGCTACAGTTAACTATGATCCACCATTTTCGCCTCTCTCGAAATCCACTAAACCTCCAAAAGAGAAGAAGACAAAGAAGAAAACTCAGCAGGATCAGTCGCCGGAGCCAGTAAGTGTCCCGACGGCTTCGGTGATTTCAGACCTCCCTTTCGATTTTAGGTATTCGTACTCAGAAACCAACCCGGCAGTTGAACCAATTGGATTCCGTGAACCGAAACGGTTTTCTCCGTTCGGACCGGGTCGATTGGACAGGAAATGGACCGGGACTTCCGCATTAGCTTCGCCGGAGATTGACCAGAGCCAATGGACGGAGGAAAGGGCAAGAGTTCTAGGCGAGCCTTTAACAGAGGAGGAAGTAACGGAGCTTGTTGAACGTTATCGACATAGTGATTGTTCACGGCAGATTAATCTTGGTATTAACCTTTTCCTCAACGTTAACAGTATTTTGAATTTTGTTAACTAAAGGTTTTAGCTTTGACATTATTTCTTAAAGAATTTATATGGTTCAATGTTTAGAGCTTTCGACTTTCATTTCACTGCTTATCATGATGTTGCAGATCCTTTATTAATAGAAACTTCTTTGTTTCATCCTTGTTTTTTTTTTCATTTGTTGTCTTGGTGAGGATTATGAATTCATGTTTCTTTATTTTGAGCTTATTATGATATAATCCAATATATGATTTGGAGACTGGAGACATTGAGCAACTCTTGACATGGAGAACATATATTTTATCAAACTGTTTTATCAACTTTGTGATATTATCAGGGAAAGACGGCGTGACTCACAACATGATAGATGACATTCACAACCATTGGAAGAAAGCTGAAGCGGTGAGGATCAAATGCTTGGGAGTACCAACTCTTGACATGGACAACATATGTTTTCACCTCGAGGTCTATTATTCGATCTCAAAAACACGACTCTATTTTTTTTTCTTCTTCTTTTGGTTGATCAAATTTTGGGAAACTACTCCTTGTGATCTTACTATATTTGTGTTCTTTGACAGGAGAAATCCGGTGGAAAGATTGTTTACAGACACATAAACATTCTAGTTTTATACCGGGGAAGGAATTATAATCCCAAGAATCGTCCCATCGTTCCACTCATGTTGTGGAAGCCTTATCCACCGATATATCCAAGACTTGTAAAGAATGTCGCCGATGGGTTAACATTTGAAGAGACCAAAGCGATGAGAAATCGCGGGCGTCATTCTCCTGCCTTGATGAAACTTAGTAAGTGGTGCATTGGTAGCAAATTTGTTGGCCATTTTTTCTGGTCTTTCCTCATTTTTCACCGCCGTAATGTATTTATTCAGCTAGGAATGGTGTTTATGTTAATGTCGTGGGAAGAGTTAGGGAGGAGTTTGAAACAGAGGAGGTTGTGAGACTAGATTGCACTCATGTTGGGATGAGTGACTGCAAACGAATCGGCGTGAAGCTAAAGGTGTGAAACTCTAAATAGGTTTTTTACTCGTGAGTTTCTTTACGGATTGATCTTTAATGTTTTTTTTTTGGTTTAAAAGATCTTTAATGTTGTGATCCAAATTGTAGGATCTGGTTCCATGTGTTCCCATATTGTTCAAAGATGAACAAATTGTACTCTGGAGAGGGAAGAAGAATAGTGAAGAAGAGGTTGTTACTCTGTGAAACTTCGATCCTGAACAATGATCCTGTGACCTGAACAAATCCAACTTCAGATAAATATGTGGGTTTTAGTACTCTAAGTCATTACTCGAATTCGATCAGGTTCAGAGTCGTGTATAGTTGTAGTTTTTGGAGTTTACAGATCATTCAAAACTTTGTACTGATATCAAGTAAATTATTCTTTGTAGTATCAATGTACTATTAATAAAACGGAGGTCTTTTTTTTTAACAACCTTGATTTGTAAACAATTACAAAACAATCTTTTTTTTTTCATTTTGACCCCTAGAGTTTGTTACATCATTGGTTAACAATTACAGAACAAACGTTTCTTTTTTCTTCACAAAGGCCGAAAATACACACATGATCAATTTAATTTTTTTTTTTTTTTTTTGAATCCACATTCCCCTTAATTTCCCTAAATGATGACAAAATCTCTTTCTCTCCACAATCAACCTTCTGTAACCTTTTCCGGTTTTGATTTTTTTTAAAAATCCACATTCTCCTCAATTTCCCTAAACAATTTCAAAATCAGTTTCTCTCCATTATTGCTTTTCTGTAAACCCTTTAGATTTCGATGATTCGTTTGTATTTAATCGACATTTCAGAATTCCACTATCACCTCAACACCATGGCGAATAAGAAATTGATCGAAATAATTGGTGTCTAACATTCCTTTACCTCTGTCCTTACCATCTCAGTTCACTTTGTTTGCTAATTTGAAACCTTACTGGTCTGAGTGGGATATCAGGGTAAAGATACTTCACTCGTGGCGATCAAGGTAAAGAATCTCTTGAGTTCATCCTTGGTGACGACTCCGTAAGTTAAGACATTGATGTGTATACATTTTAGCATGTTTTAGACCTCTAATATAGTCTATTTTGCATTCATATTCATAGCACTTTCATCATTTTAGAGCTATTTTTGGTCCATTTGCATTGTTTGCACTTGCATTGCATACATTGTGCATTTTGGAGTTTTTATCAAGAGTTTTTGGACACATTGGGGACGAGATCATTCAAAAGGTGAACAAGGATCGATGATTTGACAAGCTTGATGAGTCAACTCGGCCACCATGACCGAGTCGGAAGCCAGATCGCACCTTCTCAACAAGATTTGACCGGAAGACACCATTTGGAGCTAAATAGGAAATGAGGATTGATGAGCTGGCTGCTGAATCACATATTTTTTTATCCAACTCGGGCCACGTGGCCCGAGTCAGACACGTTTATAAGCTTTTATTGACTTTCTTTGTTTGACTCTCTATGGTTTTGTTACTAAGGATATAAATACTCTTTTATTGTAAACAAAAACCCCCATCCACGTTTTTATGCCTCTTAGGTGAAAGAACACAAAAACATTATCTCATTTGTAATTTCCAGATCAAAAACATTTTCCTTACTCCCTCTGTTTCACTATATTTGATCTTTTAGGTTTTTCACACAGTTTAAGAAATCATTAAATTTTGTATTACATCTAAATAAAACATGTTTTATCACAAACTTTAAAATAATCTAACCAATCAAAATTCAATCTGCAGAATTCTAAGGGTCAAAAACACTAAAAGACAATTAATTTTGCATAGAAATCTTAAAACATCAATTAAAATGAAACTAAAAAAATCTAAAAAGACCAAGTAAAGTGAAACAGAGGGAGTATCAGTTTTTAATGCAATTTCTGTTTCCAGTTTAATCTTGTTCATCTTCTTCTTTGCTTTATGATTATGTTGCGTGTTTTGTATTATGAATTTTTGCTTTTGTTCATGATTTCTGAGTAGAAAGGTAGGGTTATTGAGGATGGGTTAGATTAGTGAGGAATCCTTAGTTTTCTGGATGTCTAAGCTTAGTTTTGCATAGATCTCTTTTGTTTTAGTGAACTTAATGCTAATTTTTCTCTGATCAATTGAAATTAGATTCTGGGAATTTCCACACCCAGAAGGTGTTTGATGAAATTCCTGAACCAACTAATTTTAGAGATTTGTATTTCTAGCCTAAGAGATTAGTTCTCTAGAGTGTTTATTGGTTTTAGTAAGTTGTTTCTTCATGCTTTCTTGATTATAAATCGCTAATGAGAGTTAAGTCAGGTTGTAGTCTAGTTGAGATTGTTTGCCATGAGAATGGATTCATTTACTTGTGAACTTGCTGTCTAGAAATCACATATGTTTGAGTTTTGTTAGGCATCTTTAGTAGATTAAGAAATCCCACTGATCCATTATTCTCATCCTTAAGACATGCTTATCATTCTGATTTCCATTTGCTTTTTGCTACCTCAACTTGCTTTAGTTCTGCATTTCACTATCTGCTTTATTTATTACTCTGTTTGATTTGCTCTGTTTTCTTGAGTGTTGCATGACTATTGTTCTGTTTGGTTTACTGTTGTTTAGTTCAGTTAATTGCTTTTTTACTTTCCAATTAGGTTGGTAGTGAAATTAGTATATTAATTGGCTTGAATTAGAGTAGTTGGATCATATGTTTATTGCTAGTTTCTCACCCATTAGATTGACACATTTCTGTTCTACAATGATGCAAGTGCAGTAGGTTATTTAAAACATAGTAAAATACTATTATCAAACATTATTTGTTTTTCTTTCGCAAAAAGTAAATTTATCTTCCGCTTCAGTCAATTACAATCGCTAATCTTTTCATTTGTATATGCACGGAGATAAAATTCGTGATGGTGTGCGTAAGGACTATATCAAGAAATTCACTAATATAGTCACTGTTGGGAAGTGGAAAGTTATCAAAAAATTTAATGTGGCTAAGGATTACGCTCCCATCAAGCCATTTGAAAATGAGTACAAGATCGGTTTCCATTACATGACAACTGTACTAGACTGTGATCCTGTAATAGATGATTTGTTTATTCGTCTTGCAACTTTTGATTATGTTCTGGATCAGAAAACTACAACGAAAGTGTTACTGGGTAAGTTATTCACTTGCTTGTGTTTATTGTAGAGTACTTTAGACCACTTAATACACAAACTAATCACAAACTGTCTATATGCAGATGTTGTTGGTCAATTTTACAGAATTTATGACATGGAGCTTATCGATGTTCGTGGGAAAGAAGCTCATAAGATTGACTTCGAATTGAAAAAAAATATGTAAGTGATATATGATCTGCATAATTAATTTTTGTTAATGTTTATACCCCACTAACCTTTCAGTTGTTTGTTTGGATTGTGTAGGGACCAGATTCTCAATTGCACACTATAGGGTTCTTACTTTGAGCAGATTCACAATGCTTACCTTAATGCAGCTAATGAAAGCGTGTACTGCTTAATAAGGTTTGGAAAGATTAATGTGTGGAGAGGTATGTTAAGTCATTACATTAAGTTATCATCTACAACGAACCTGCAGACTCGTATTCTTTTTAAACGTATATCTAATATCTAATATGTTTTTTGACATAATGTGACAGACACCAGAAGCATTTGTAATTCTTTTGATGCTTCTATTGTATGCACAAGCATTTGTAATTCTAAACCAGATGATGTTGACATCAATCTGAGTGATATAAAGGCTGATGTTGTAGTTGGGAGCGATATAGGTAAAATGACGATGGTAGAGCTTAAGGGTAACACAAAAACCAAAAACACACAAGTTCGATCCCAAGAAGATTGAAAAGGAGAAGTTTGATAAATTGAAGTAGGATAAAAATAATATGTTGCCGTCTTTTATTTTTTATCATATTAAGTTTGTAAGTCTGTCTACTTTCTTCGTTAGATCTTAATTTAACTCGTTTTATTCTACTAAGTTTAGTTGTTTCGTATAAAATTGTTAGTTTAATTAAGTTAATTTGTAATTTGCTATATTACCACAAGGTTTTTAGATGATATTTTGTTAATATTTTAACTAACAAAAAGAGTGAAGTATGTGGTTAATTCAATCTTTCTGATAATTACAATCACGTAAACTTATCAATTTAGCCCGTATACCACTTTTGCCCTAAACTTTATCATTCGTATATATATATATATATATATACACATAATTTAATTATAAACTTCATTCTTTATGTAATAATAAGTGCTACTTAAATCCACAATTTATTTCTACATTTTATGACTATTTGTTTTCATAGATCCAATGGCCATAATATATTTAGTAACACATTTACTTCATAGGCAACTATTGTTTGCCGGATTACTCCAATACCACTATTCTTTTAAAACGGTCAAAATCTGCATTTTGACCAATTGTCTCTACTTAATAAAAATGGAAGTCCTTTTTTTGTAATCTTGATTTGTAGATAATTAAAAAAAATCTTTCAAAATTTATGTGTTAAATCCATTATTTTCACATTTATCTTTTTAGTCCCTAATTTTAAAATTCACATAAAATCCTCTCTGGGACACTTATATCGTACACAATCACATAAACTTTTACCTTCTGTAAACTATTCACATTTACCGTAATTTATTAACCCACGTATTAGATAATCTCCAACTCATTCCTCCATATTTTACTCCATTTCGGAGTTACTCCATTTCGGAGTTACTCCATTTTTTTCTCCATTTCTTCTCCAACCCATTACTCCATTTTCTACTCCAAAAATAATATTTCAAATATATTTTATTTTTAGTTTGTTGTTTATTTTTAATAAAACCCCTTTAGTTTTAATATATATGAATTTCACCCATTAATTTGGTTTTGATAACAATATAAAAAAATTAAAACTAATATCTAAAATTAAACATATATTATCAAAATAAAATTACACTACATTACATAAATTAAGAAATATTATACAAAGACATTTTTCAAACATTGGAATGAACATACTTCTCCCATTGATGGTCAATTAAAGTATTACGAAGTGAGAATGAACTTCTCTATCTCTAATTTTTCTATACCGAGCAAAAAATTCTTGAAATTAAATATTTGCATCATCCGCAATTTCAAAGTCCGGAGACGAATATTCTCTTCCAACTTCAATTGGTGCATTGAGATCACGTTCATCTTCGATTATCATGTTATGTAAAATTATACATGTTTTCATAATGTCATGTAACACACTTTTTTCTCAAAAATGAGCTGGTCATTTCACAATTGCAAAATGAGATTGAAGAATGTGTAGCAAAATATTTTTTCTTTGGAACTCCGAAAGCACGTTTAACTACTTTCTAAAATAAAATTGATTTTAATTAACTTGATTAAGAATTTTTAATACAAAATAGTCTAAATTTAAAATATATAGTTTTGTTAAGTATAATTGATGTAAATAGTTTTGTTTAAAAATAAAATTTTAAATTTTAAATTTGGAGTCATCCCTCTATTCTGAAACAAGATTTGGAGTTGGGTTGAAGATGTTTTAGATGGGTATTGGAAAGAAAAATGGGGTTGGGTTGGAAATGACAGAGTTATTCTAACTCTCATCTTTATTTATGAAAACTCGATAACAATTCGCTGTATTCTTTCTCTCTGAAATCTTTATCCTCTCTTCACTGTATCGTGGAGAATCTCTCAGTTAACCCAAATCATCTCTTCCGCTGCAAAACCATTTTATTACCGGACAATACCTAGAAATTTTTAACATGGGTATTCGAGGATTTTGTCCAACAGCTTCAAGTCGATGACGAGACTTCAAACAAAAGCTCTTCATTTTGAGATTTCTGATCAGACGCATTATCCCAGATTTGGCGCTAAATCCATCGGAACTGTATCGCGGGCACATCTCCTTGAAGTCGTTGAAGCCACCACAAAAACCGGCTCCGTGGTTCGAAATTTCGTTCTTTACAGTACAATATCAGAATTTTTAGTTATTATAATATTGATTTGAAAAAAAAACTCTTGATGAGAGTCGAAATTGTGTTCAATGGTACTAGAATCGAGTTCTTTGGGTTCATTGGGCAAAAAGAAATGAAGAAAGTATGAATTTGAATTGATAATTTCACTAAAATTTTCTATTTTGGTTGGTTGTCATGGAAGCTGTAAATAAGCCAATGAATGTCACTTATAAATGCCTCACTGACTTGGTGATTGAGTAAAGACATAAGAACCTTCAGTTTTTGAAGTACCTTAGCTTGTGTAGATTGAGGTTTTAATCTTTGTTCATATTGACTCGATTGCCTAAAGCATTACGTTGTTTGTATTTGCTGAATTTGAAGTACTGCTAAAGCAAGCAAAGTTGCTATCTTGGAGGTAGTGAAAAAGAATTTCAGTGATCATCTTATTCTTGGTGAGGAAAGAGGTTTATAACAATCGAGTAGTTTGTAGTGTCGTTCTCTTCATTGATTTATTGGTTTTAAGCATTTCTTATGCAAAACCATTTTTTGTTGACATTTTTGGTCCCAGTTTTGGGTAAATAAATTACTTACTATTCACTAAAAATGGATATTGATTTTGATATACTGCAGCCTAAGCAAATCCATGAGATCAAGGACTTCCTTTTGACTGCTAGAAGGAAGGATGCTAGGTCAGTGAAGATCAAGAGAAGCAAGGACATTGTCAAGTTCAAGGTTAGGTGTTCGATGTACCTTTACACACTATGTGTCTAGAAAGCTGATAAGTTGAAGCAGTCTCTTTCTCCAGGTTTACAATCTCATCACTAACTCTCTTTAACACAACCCAAACATTCACATTACTTTTACGTTACCTAAGAATAGGCTTTGGAGTCTATGTACATATGCATTTTATGACTTTACACAAGTTTATCATATTAGTCTGAGAATCTGGTATTTGGGTTTTAAGTTTTTATTTGGTTCGTCAATAAAGGCATTTGTGTATCACTCTATCAGTATGAATTTGGTTAAAGTATTTGATTAGCGTTGGAAATTTTATTTATCTCAGTTAGATTTGCTATTTTTAATTTCAGGTTTGAGTGTGCAAGACCTTTGAAGATCTTTTGAAATCGAGACCTTTCATGGTACCAGTGTTGAAGACTAAAGCCAGAGTGGACTAGCAAATGCAAAATGCAGTTTCTGATTGATCTTACAGACGAAAGAGGCTTCATTGATCATAATCTTGGATTAATGATGTATGACTGTCTCTAACTTCGTTAAGTACTAAGTTTTCTAACTTAGCAAATTTGACAATATATATGTAAGAAATTTGTAAGTCTGATACATATATGATTCTTATTTTTTGATTTTACTGTAGCAATCTAAATACAAATGCTAGACCATCGTAGAAATGATTGTCCGATGACATTTTACAAACCAACATGGCCTACTTTACTGTCTAAACTTTCTAATTAAATCTGAACCACATAGATTATATAGTCCATAAGAGTGCCAAAATTTTTGCCTCTTCAATTGAATATCGACCTTCCTATTTACCCATTATAAACCAAAGAGCTATATCATTACTATCACATGCTATCCACCCAAACCAGAAGTTGTATTTTTGCAATGTGTATAATTTATTAAACACCTCAATCAATTATTATGAAAATTACTTCTTTCCCAATTTAAGAATTTTGACCCTTTCTTAACCAAAATATAAACACGAATATTGAGATTGCAAATGGTAATTCTGTCGTAAATCGAATAAATAACTAATCCATAACTGATTGAATAAATAACTAAGCTTTTCGGTTTCGGATGTTTTAATACATTTTTATTTAATTTAATTTCTTCTTATATGAAAATAATATGTTTTCTTCTTTTTTTTTTTCTGAATATTGTGGTACTAATTATGGCTTTGTCTCAAATTGAAACTATAATCATGCCAAAAGACTTGAGGACTTCCTTTTAATGCCCAATTCACTTGTAAGATAATGAATTGAAGAGACAAGTGAGATTACGAGACAAATGGTTGAAGTTTGTTGACAAAATTGTGCCTTTTCTTTTGAGTTCACAATACGTATAGTCACTCAAAAGGGTATTGTAATTTTCTTGTTCCATTTTCTTATATGGTACACAATTTTGTCAACAAACTCAGCAATTCTAACACATATAATCAGATTGACAGGATATGAGATATTTGTTGAATGACTTTTCTACTTTCACAATGATTTTCATATTTGTTATTTTATAAAACACACGTTTGGTTACAAAATCAGTAAATAGAATATATTGTTGAATTCCATTTGGAACAAAATTGTAAAGTTGATTTTGGTTTATATTGTAACCACTCTCCATTAAAATAATTTGTCAATAAACCTTATGACATCTAAAGTTATAATTTCCTTAAATACTTTATATTATATTCTTTTTTTTTATGTTATCGTTATTTAATTTCAATTGCAAATAAGGAAACATTTATTTGGCGTCGAATGTCATAACATTTACTCCATATTTATTTTTACTGAAATATTATAGTTTTGTCAATATTAAACCTGAATTTTGCTGCTATATATTACAAAATAAAGAGATTAAAAAAATAAAAAAGAAATCTTTGAATGTGATTGCCTCATGAAAGAAGCACAGTAAATAAGAAATTTTGTATTGCCCACTCAATACGTACTCTCAATAAATCATTGTCCCAAATTCAAATTATTTGTAAAGCAAAACATAAACTTGTTTGTATATTATTAGCCACACAAACCATAATCGGTTAATTTTACTTAAATTTTACAAGTGAAGCCCAAGATACTAATAGTCGTGACCAAGAGATTAGATGACACAATTGTACAATATGAAAACTAAAATATATGTCTACTATCGTTATCCCTGGGCATTTAGGTCTTCGGGTCGAGTTCGGGTCGGGTCCTCTCAGGTCCGGTTCTTTCGAGTCCGAAATTTTTATACCCATATAGGACCTGTCACTATTTTGGTTCGCTTCAGGGTCAGTTTCATTCGGGTTCGGGTCAGTTCGAGTCCTAATTTAAAGAACAAAAAATTACTCGAATACCCAAATACTTTAGAAATATCCCAAAAAATCCTTAAAAGTATCAAAACAAATACCTAAAAATGCCAGAAAATACCTAAAAATACCAAAAAAATATCTTTGAATACCCACATAGTCAAAAAATATTTGAAAATATCTAAAAATACTATAAAATACTCATAGAATACTCTAAAAATAAAAAATATTATAAAATCGGGTCTTCGAGTATTTGTTCGGTTCTCGTTTCGGGTCTAGTTCTTCGGGTCTTAAATGTTTGGACCTGTTCGGATATTTAACCTTTTTGGGTTCGGATTCGAATCTTCTTTTTCGTATCGGATCCAAGTTTGGTTATTCGGATCCGATTTTATGCCCAGGGCTAGCTATTGTTACGCAACTATACTTATAGGTGGTTTGGTTTTAAATATTTATTAACTTATTACTACTAACATTTTGTGCGTCGACGTTTCATTAATTAAATTACATGTTTTATCAAAAAAATTTCAACAAATACTTTATTAAGCATACGTCAATAGTTTTACCTTTTTAAAGGTCAAACACTAGACTTTACAAATATGCTACCTCTTTTAAAATGGTACACAACATAAATCATCTCAATTGTTATATTACATGAAAATCCAAATATCCGATCAAAGATATAAAAAATCCGCAAAATAAATTATTTATTTATATAAACAGACTACTTACTTAATGTCATGGAATTCAAATAATCTTGCGCGATCCGTGGAGGTAGCATCCTAGTATTCTTTTAAACACTCAAAATCTGCATTTTTCAGAATATATATATATAAAATTTTAAAGACTATATGTGGAGAATAACCGTCCCACTATGATCGGATCCCAAAAACACAACAAATAAATTTTAACATTTATAAATAAAATGATTTACACACCACGTTAAAAACGGTTACTGAAAACGAGTTTACACCCAACCATGTATGTAACAAACTTCATATGTTCCTTATTTATTCACATTTTATAAACATATGGTAAATTTTGTATAATCGATTTTCAGGAATCAAAACTATGTGTTAGCAGTTCTTCGAACAAAAATGCGATCTAAGCGCTGTTATCCTCTTAGAATTTGTTTTACAAAAACTTTTGTAAACTACGAAACCTTAGTAGGTTTTCAGCAAAGTGAAAAAAGAAGTATGGAGTTGAGTGAGAATGCTAATCCAGAGTATGCTTTACCGATGGATTCACAAGAGCCTCACCTATCCAATATTTCTCCATATTTTACTTCTGAAATAGCAGGATGTTTAAACTTTTACTTTATTCTTAGGTTTTTCTTTTTAAAAAAAAAAATTATAGGCTATCTTATATGTACTACACCCAATACATATATTTATAATCTCACCAATGCTTACCAAAAATTTAAAATATATAGATTAAATTGATATATGCTGATATATAGTTTGTTTAACGTTTTTCGTCAATTACAACTACAAACATATCTACATTTTATGGTTATAAACTATGTACATGTAATATTTTAAATATTTCCCTCTAACAAATATATAAAGCATTTGACAAATTCCGTAATTTTTATTGCGTTCAAATCAAAACAGTACATTATAAATATGTAACAAATTTAAAAATCGTACAAAACTTTATCCATATTTATGATTTTAAAGGGTGATGCTTTTAATTTTACACCAAAAACTGCATAATATAAATAAATACAATTATAAAAATATTATACAAATAAAATAAACCCGCGTTACTAGCGCATACCTATTATTTTCGTCATCTTAGTTAAAGAATAAAGAGACTAACCTTCGGACACCAACCATGTTGGAATCATATAACCTAAATATAGTGTCTTCAGTTACCGGTTCAAGACTTAACCGATTAATAGGATTAACAACTAATGGGCTGAGGTGAAAGTTATTAGATTGGGCCCATAAGAAAAGCCCACACCACGATACAGACTGTATCATCATCATGTATAAAGCAAGTGAGACTTTTAAGAAAAGGGGTCGTGTGCATCATTCTCGTTTCTCTTCTCCTAGATACTTCTTCAAACCCTAAAATCCCCCTTTTTTTAGGGTTTTTTTTTCCGGCGTAATGATGCAGCAACCACCGTCAACCGCCGCCGAAACAGGGCAGATGCCATCGGACCAGCAGGCTTATCACCAGCAGCAACAGTCGTGGATGATGATGCAACAGCAGCAAGGTCAGTCGCCGGCTGGATGGAACCAGCAGTCGGCACCGTCGCAGCAGCTGTACGGGGCTGGATCCGGTGGCGAGATCCGGTCGTTGTGGATCGGAGACTTGCAGCCGTGGATGGACGAGAACTACATCATGAGCATCTTCGCTCAGTCTGGCGAGGTAATTTAATATGCCTAAATTGAAAATCTTTGTCAATCTTTTTGAGGATCGAAAATTACATAGTTTACTACTAGTTAATGTGATTTGCTTAGGGTGTAGAAGATTGAAACGAATTGTTCCTTCTCTAAAGCATCAAACTGAAAAATTCTTTTCTTTATATCCATTCATCGATTAGGGAAATCGTTGCATTGGAAATCTTCATTCGTTTGTTGTATCCGTAGTGTTCTTTCAATGTGTGATTCATTATCCTGTTTTCACTTATGCCATAGCTAAGTACTGTGATTTCAATGTTCGTTTAAGGTTGGTTTTTATTTTTTGGTTCAGGCCCAATCAGCTAAAGTCATTCGCAATAAGCTAACCGCACAGTCTGAAGGTTATGGATTTATTGAGTTTATCAACCATGCTGCAGCCGATCGGGTTTTGCAGACTTACAACGGTGCTCAAATGCCAAACTGTGAACAGACCTTTAGATTGAACTGGGCTCAGGCAGGGGCTGGAGAGAGACGCCAGAATGAAGGGGCTGACCACACAATTTTTGTCGGCGACCTGGCTCCTGAGGTCACTGACTATATGCTCACTGAGACATTCAAAACTGCATATGCGTCTGTCAGGGGAGCAAAAGTTGTGACTGACAGGACCACTGGAAGGTCCAAGGGCTATGGTTTTGTCAGGTTTGGAGACGAAAATGAACAGATGCGTGCCATGAGTGAAATGAACGGTCAATACTGCTCAACCAGGCCTATGCGTATTGGTCCGGCTGCCAATAAGAAGCCTCTTACAATGCAACCAGGTTTGTTTTATATTTGGCAATTGGGTGCATCTGATCTTGTTGAATGGTGATATGAACTTGTTTGTGACTAACCTTCGATGTTGAGCAATATAATTGAGTGTCTTTTTGGTGGATTTATTTCTTTCTGATCAGTGAAGTTTGTTCTTTCGGTTGTTGCTCAAAGATTAAGAAATTTATCTGCTTTTATTCCTTTCGGTTTTGTTTTCTGCACTTAAATAAATTTTTGATATAAGCATCCAAAAACTTATAAAATCAGCTGATGTTGTCTTAAAGCAGGAGAACAAGTGGCTCTCTTTGGGGAGCCTGGAACTGATTTCAGCTGAAAATGATTCCACCTTATGCGTGGCCTCATTTAGGTCAGTTGGTTATGTTTTCAGAAGAAATTACGTACAAGTGGCAGTTATTAGCCTACAATTTTAAATTATTTTTCACTTCCCTATAACTTGGACGTTTTTTATTTTGAACCTTTTCAAATTTATTCTTTTCATATTCCGTAGCTCATTTTTCCCTTCTTTTTTTTGAGCCTTACATTTAATACTTCTTCTCCAGTCTCTTTTTCGTCTTTTCATAATAGTTTTTCTCCCTAGATTAATAGTATAAAACCTTGGCCAAGGCATTGTTCTGCAAGTTGATTACTAGGAGCTCCTACCATTGTAGAAATATGGATGTAGACTGAAATGTTTTGCTTCCCTTTATTTTATGTCTTGGTGTATCTTTTTAGGTGTTCTTATTAAAATTTGTGCTCAACGATTTGTGTATCAATTATCAACTGACCTCAGATTTTCCTTATCATGATCTTTGAAGTTTATGTTTGGTTTTTCTCTGCTGAAATCTTTTTAGGTGTTGATGTGGATTATTTTTTCCGAATGTTGTTTGATTGAACATCTGTTGCTCAGTTTAGTTTCCTTGTTGTTTCAGCATGTCGAGTGAGTTTTATGCAATATCATTATAATTTCATAGCCGATTCTCTTGTGTTAATATACCCGTTATTTGCAGCTATGTATCAAAACACTCAAGGAGGAAATCCTGGAGATAACGATCCAAGTAACACAACAGTAAGTAGTTAGTTTCCTTTTGTTTTCCCCAAAAATTTTAGTTTGATGTCAACAAGTCTATAATGCGCTTGCTTTCAGATTTTTGTTGGAGCTCTGGATCCTAGCGTTACAGACGATGAATTAAAGTCAGTTTTTAGTCAATTTGGGGAACTAATTCATGTGAAAATACCTCCAGGAAAACGTTGTGGATTCGTTCAATATGCCAACAGGTATAAAACATCTTATCAAGCATTTACCATAAATAAAAAAAATCCCATTTCATTATTTTCTTTGTTGTGCTTCAGGCCGTGTGCAGAGCATGCGCTTTCGATGCTGAATGGAACACAGTTAGGTGGACAAAGCATCCGTCTGTCATGGGGACGTAGTCCAAACAAGCAGGTTGGTTTATCTCTCTCCCTCAATTTATTAAACCTCTACATTTAAAACTTGAAAGTGAGCGAAATCATAACTTGAAATTTTGTAATGACAGCCTGATCAAGCCCAATGGAACGGTGGTGGATACTATGGATACCCTCCACAGCCTCAGGGATATGAACCATATGGTTATGCACCTCAACCTCCTCAGGATCCTAATGCGTACTATGGTGGCGGTTATGGCGGTGGCTATGGCAACTATCCCCAGCAACGGCAGGTAACTCGATTACACTTCACAAATAACTATGGTTGCTCAAATTTACCACATGTGATCATGTTCTTAAATGCTTTGTTTTTCCAATGCAGTGAGGATCAACGTCATCTTTATCTACCAATGTCTTAGAACAAAATATGGGGGGTCATTGAGACAATGATAGGACTATGAGTGCTTTCTTTTTCTTTCATGTGAGTTTTATTTATTTTGCAAATGAGTCTACTTGGATTTGCTATGAAATATTGTTGTTTGCTAAAATATTGCAACTTTTTTTTTTTTTTGGGTCGAAAAAATATTGCAACATTATTCTGTGTTTTTCTTATATTAAAAATTTCTCCAATAACAATCGGATTATCATTTGCTAGCGTGAGCACTATAAACTAGAAGAAAAAAAAATTGATCTATTTAGGGACTCAGATTAAAAGGTCCAATTAAGTAAAGTGTTTGTGGTTGTAAAACCGAGTATAAAACTAAAAGAGTAATTAACCATACTTTAAAAACATTTATAATGATAATGGGTATGAAATATATTTTTCGATCTCTGTTAGTTTTTCATATATAAATTTTTTAGATTTTTAGACTTATTATTATTTAGGAATTTAGATCTATATTTATTAAAATTATTAAACTCGTGTTCAATTAAGATATTAAACTTGTATTCATTTTTATTATTATTATATATTATCAATTTTGTCTACATAATATATCCATTTTTATTAGCATTTAATTTTATTTATAAATACATATTACATTGTTATGTGAATATACAAACACAAAGATTTGTATATAAATTATTATTTATTATTTATATATATTATAAATTATTTTTATTAAATTAAATACAAAAAATTGGTTTATAATTTCAATATAAATGAATGTGTAGATCTAGTTTGGTACCAGGTATAGGGTTCAAATCCCGCCAGTTTCAATATGAGCAATTTGACTATGAATTGGGTCTTTGTCAATCCCATTAGTAGAAAAATGAGTAAAGTTAACAAAAAACTTACCATTATACATGCCTCTTTTTAAAATTTACCATTTCTTTCGAAAATTAGGAGAGAAAAATAGGTATAAGTCCTGTTTTTGAAAAATGACATATCAAAAAAGTTATTTCTTAAAATTACTCTATATTATTAGAGAAGTGATTTTTAATTTAATTAAAAAGGGCTTACGTGTCAGTATCACGTTTAATTTAAACGTGGTTGATTATAAAGTTACCCCTCATATAAATTTTTATATTTTTAAAAAATAATTTCGTTTTTAATTTAATTAAAAAAAATTCTTTAAAAGAAATATAATTATCACTTAAATTTTAAAAATATCAAGAAAATCATAAAAATATAAGAACAAATTTTTTGATTTAATACTTTGAACTATAGTGAGATCTAATTTGTTTATTTTAATTTTTACTTTTAAAATTTTTTCTTTTAATAGTTTAATTTAAGAACACAAAATTAATTTCGCTGTAAAATATATTTTTTAGAAAGAAAAAAACTTATAATAATAGTTATGACGTATTTTGAATCTCTATTATTATATATGTAAATTTGCATTATTTTAAATATTATCCTGCTATTTATTTTGGTTGGCGATATTATGCTATTTTTTGTTATTACATATTATATCTTTATACAAAAATAAATTCAAGTTATATAAAATAACATGTTTCAAAAAAAAGTTTGTATACAAAAATATTAACATTTTTACATAAGACATTATCTCTAGAGATCCCTCTATATGTTTTTTATTTTTTAAAAAAATAATATACAATGTTATACAATATTTGTCTATATTTCTATCTTAAACTATTATGATTTTTAAAAAATCAACTTTTTTTTGAAAATTTAAATTCACATATTATTGAACAAAAAAAAGTAAATATGGAAATTTATGTCAATTGCCAATAGATTAAACCAATAATATTTTAATATCTTGAAAAACGTTTCTGTAATGTAATCATATATAATATGATTTGTCAAATGTGATGTTAATGAAAAAAATTCTTATTATTTTTAATCAAATTAATGATATTGTATTTTGTGTTCACAAATTTTGTTCATGAATATTTTTTCTACATATCAATTTGATTTGATTTTTAGTGTTTTTGTCTAATATCGATTATTATAAATAGACTATTAATGTATAAGATAATAAATTTTAAAATTTATATCCGCACCTATGTGCAAGAAAATCACCTATTTATACAATTTTAATAGCTGTATAATAAACTAAAAATATGATAAAGTAAATATTTGGGCGATTAGGAGTTACAATTTATATTTTTTAGGAAAATAAAATTGATTAAATGATTTTCAAAATAATTGAAAAATTATATTGGTTCAAATTTATTTTGGTTTGGTTTGTTATATTTGTAGCGTGTCTTATATAGGTTCTGTTATTGTTATTGTTAGTATACACTATGTTCACGTATCATGATCTCTATATATAATAAAAACGTAACATTAACTTAAATACCGTGTTATATTGTCTGTTTTGAAGTAGGTCGTATTGTTACTAGAAAATATTGTCACATAATATTTGTCATACAATTATATCCTGATAAGATTCTATAATTGATTAGTTAATTATTATTATCTAAATTAAATATTTGTAATCTAACTAATATTAACACCAACAAACTTAACATCTCACCTATATGTTTTTTTGAGATTATCTTTTAGTAAAAATCATTAATCTATTATAATTCTAATCTCTTGAATATAATATTAAGTTAATATAATTTGCCTACAATCTTTTAAACTAAGGTTAAATAACATTACTTAATGTTTAAGCATCTAACAAACTTCACATAACATCAATATACAATCACGAGATTATTTACGAAGGTGTATTGAAATCAAAATTCCAGATGATCTGGGTGTTTTTAAAATCCCATATTATTTGACTAATGATTTCTAAATCACCACTCAAATCACTTGTTATTGAATTTAAGATTTCTATAAAATCATTTAAAATAATACAGAATTTTTAAAATTTAACAATTTAAAAATTGTTATTCATTTTTATTCAAAACTTAACAAATTTTATTTTAAAAGACTACTCATTTTGATTTTAGGAGATTTGGAATAGTTTATAGTTGAAAAAATAATAGCTCAAAATCTCACCCTAGTAGGTGTGATTTCAAAAAGTAAATAATTCTTGTCCATTAAACCCTCAGATGTAAAATCATTCACACCATTTCTTACCAGAAAATTCACAAATTGATCACAACTAAGATCAACCATCGTCATTTTGGAATCTTTGACCTGAGAACCGGCCCTCATTGATCAATGGGATGTTATCTACTACACTTGTTTAATTTAATTTTTGATTGGTTTGAATGGGTATGGAAAGCAGTTGTTGCTCTTCTTCTTCGTAATCAAATACACAGTCCTTCGAAGCAACTAAACCATTCTCGTTTCCTCATTTCTTACACTTTTCAGCATTTTTCATCTTCGATTTCGATTTAGAACAAACTATGAATCTGGGTCGAGTGGAGTATCTCAAAACTATTAATTTGGAACAGAGGAAAATGAAAAATTAGGGAAAATCCCTATCAAAGCCAATTTTCTCAGCACTTGTATTTCTGCTTATTCTATTGCTGAGTGTAAATATGATTTACTTACAAACAACTAATTTACCTCGTTGGTTCACAAATTTTTGGCTCTTCTATACAAGATTGTTAATATCTATTGTTAAGTATAGCTAGCTCTTGATGTTCTTGAGGTATTACTTTAGATATTGATGTCCTTTAGTAGAATGCAAATGACTTTGATTAAATTAAGTTGGTTTAGAAACCTTTAGTTACAAACTTAGTTTTTACAGTGTTTGTTGTTTTTTTTGCGAGTCACTTTTTCTTATGTTGTTATGATGTTTCGTGAACTTGAAAACCCATCTCTTTAGCTTGACTTGTCATAGAGAATACTCCTCATGTTTATATTGCATTCGATGCAGCTGAAGCTTTTGCAAGAATACATGTCACTTGCAGTGCTTCAATTCTCTGGTTCATTTTAACTACAATCTTATACATCCTTCTAGGTAATATGTCCATTTCTTACCAGCAAACTTAAAAACTTAAAGGGCTTTGCTTTTGTGTTTTATATTTTTTGTTTCTTTAGTGTACTCTCGAGACATCAAAAACATTCTTCCTTGTGTGTTACTGAAAAAACAGTTGGATTACACTATTCCCATCCCAAAGAAACGAAAAATGGCAGAAACAGCCAACATAGAACGGTAGCTGTGGACAGAGCTGAAAATCTAACTTCAACTACATTATAGATTATAGCTTACACTTTTAGAGAAAGTATATGTCGATTTCAAATTCAAATACCTAAAAACTATCTTTGTGTTGGTCTTAAAAGCTAGAGATTTCTTAGCATGGACAAAAAATTTTCTATTGTTTTGTGGCTGAGTTTGTGCTACATCAACACCTTCGTTATACATCAGTTCTATAGCAATAGTTACATTTGATTTGGTGACAATCTCCATAGTCATTCTTCTTGCACTTTTCCGAGAGCCCGTTTTAATTTGATGTCACATAAAAAGATATTTACTTATATAAAGAATCACATAAATCTCACAACAAAGTCCCCTAAAATCACCTTATCAATAATTTTTTTATTTGAAAATTCAACTAAAATTATACCAAATATTATAAAGAATCTCTTAAAATCTTTCCAAATCTATCAAAATATAAATCCTATCAAATCTTTTAAAATTCTAATTTCAAAACACCCTCCTTAGGGTATTATCATACAATAATTATATTCTTAATCCTAATTAATATCTATTAAAAAAATTTATCCTAATCCTAATAGAATATGTTGGAGGTGGATCTGAGATCCTACTTCGTCCACGGGAAACAATGGGCCAAATTCTAAGTATTGAACTCGGCAAGTTTATCGAAGTCTCAACTCGGAAGTGTGCGAAAGCTTGAAAGGAAGTTGGATGACACGTCCGCCAACAAAGAATTGGAAATTTTCCTATTCCGACATGGAAAGTTTCTAAAAATCTAGCAAGAATATTCTAGATACAATCTTATCTAGAAATTTGTATATTTTCCTTTATTCAATCTACTTTGTAACTGCCTCTATGGTCTATAAATAGAGGAGCAAGTCCTTCAAATAAAGGGTCCACTTTTTGGCACTAGACATTAAGGAATATACTGTACTCGACAATCATCCTATTTGCAATACACTTCTTTTTCTCCAAAGCTCTAAAAGAATCATTGTCCAATATTTTCTCTTTTAATCAGAATCGTCTTCTGCTAGACCTGGTTCGAACAATTGGCGCCGTATGTGGGAAAGACATCGAAAGAATTCTTTACACAGGAACAAGGAGAGCACATGAAACAAAGGATGGTGGAAGACGAAGTTACCATCAGCTCACCCGAAAGGAGGAACCTAACCTCCAAAAAAACACTGATCTGACTCTCGGATCTTCCTTGAACTCTGTTCAAACTCAGGAGGAGAACCGAGAAAACTCCCAGGAAGTTGCCGCCCTCCCCGCTCCGCGTCAAGGACCACATTCGATCAAAAATTTGGTGCGCAACATGATAGCGCAATTCGAAGCTTCCAATCGAAGAAACTCGGAATGATTCGACAGAATTGAATCTCATCTAAACGAAAGCAACCTCCCATCTACGCAAAACAATAGGCCAGATGGAGAAGTATTGGCTAGCGTCCAAAGAAATCTGTTTGGAGCAGTACCAAGTCCACAACCAACCAACATGACGGGACCAGGGTAGACTACAACGCCAAACGCGTCAAGACAGCAAACACCAACTACAATGGACGCAGCAGTCGTATACAGGATGATGCGGTCTTAGTTCCATCAAGCTACCAGCTCGGCACCCGAGATTGGGCGAATTTTAGCTCAAGCTCGAAACTCACCCTTTGCGCCAAGACTAAAAATGGTCTTGCTAAATCGGGACCAAGAATAAGGTACCCTACATACAACGGGACTACTAGTCCGATCAAATTTACAAGTGCTTTCAACGTCATGATGAACGGGACAACTTACAATCCCAACTCTTCACCGAGAATCTAACCGGTGATGAACTAGTGCGGTTCACCAAGTTACCAACTGGATCGATCGAGAGCTTCAATCAACTTGTCAAGTTGTTCATAAAGAAATATGCCCTATTCGTTAACCAAGATACTTCTACAGGGGAGTTGCAGTCCTTGAAGCAAGAGTTTGACGAATCCCTAAAGTCGTATCTCGGAAAATTTAAGAAAATCCTGACTAAAGCCAAAGTCAGTGATGACATGGCCATTGAGGCCTTAAAAACCGAAATGGTTACGGATGAAGCCTTGAGAAGAGATGTTTTCGTAAATCGGCCCTGTACGATCTCGGATGCCCTTTGTAGAGCAGCGAGGCATGCAGACTAAGTAGAGGAGAAGCAAATCCTCGCCAGAACACAGAAAATTCATCGAGACTCAAGAGCTCAGGAGTCGAAAAAAGAATACCATAAGCCAAGACAACACAGTTACAAAGGAAAAGCGATCTCGGCAACAACTTTTCAAGTCGGCAAAACTAATAGCCAAGCTTGTAAGAAGCCGTTGAACAACACTTACAACCAAAGTGAATATTGTGCCTTTCACAATTGAACCGGTCTTTTAACTTTGAAGTGCAAACATCTGCAACAACTACTTGCCAAAAATTTATCAAAGGAGAGATGAATCTTTCAGAAGAAGAAACTCAAAATTTCAAAGCACAAAAGTGAAAAGAAGCCGAATTGCGAGAAATAACTTACAAAGCGGCAAACCAAGACGGTAATGCCAAACAAAAACCCAAACGGTAAAAACAAGATGGGGAGACCAAAGAATCAGGATCGCTAAGAGTGGAGGTCAATGTAATCATGGGAGGATTACAATTTTGTGACGACACTATAAGGTCAATCAAGAGGTATGAATGTAAAATTGTAACGGCAGTCAACCTTGATCCAGTCCAAGAAAGCTTAGGACCGGTCGATTCGAAAGTGACATGTTTTATCGCTGAGTTGAAGTTACGGAACAAATCATGCATGATCACGGCGACTGTGTAAAGCAAAGCATTGACGGAACCTCCCTTTCTAGAAAAGCCAGAACAATCTAGCATCAAACTCATCAATATGGACCTAACTGACCCGTCTAAATGCGTAAGCATTGGGGTAAACCTGAGTAAGTCAATCCGAGACAAGTTGATCCAACTTCTAGAACAAAACGTAGCAACATTCGCGTGGACAGCTAAAGATATGCCTGGAATTAATCTAAAGATTGCAAGCCACATATTGAACGTCGATCCGACTTACAAGCCCATCAAAAAAAAATGAAGAAAGCTAGGGCCAAATAGAACAAAGACTGTAATTAACGAGGTCAAAAAGCTAGCCAAAGTCGGATCAATCATCGAAGTCCAATACCCGGAATGGTTAGCTAATCCGACCGTCATTCCCAAGAAGAAAGGAAAGTGGCGAGTATGTGTGGACTTCACTAACCTCAACAAAGCTTGTCCAAAGGATAGTTTCCCACTGCCAAATATTGACAGAATTGTCGAGACAACTACCAGAAACAAACTCTTTTCATTTATGGACGCCTTCTCGGGGTATAATCAAATTTGGATGCACCCGGACGACATGGAGAAAACTTCGTTCATCACAGAACAAGGAATTTACTGCTATAAAGCAATGCTATTTGGTTTGAAGAATGCCAGAGCGGCTTACCAGAGATTAGTCAACAAAATGTTTGCCGATCAACTCGGACAAACAATGGAAGTTTACATTGACGACATCCTAGTCAAGTCTCTTAAAGCTAAAGATCACGTTGAACAACTAGCATGATGTTTTTAAACATTGAACGAGTATCAGATGAAGCTCAACCCAGCAAAGTGCAACTTCGGAGTAACCTCGAGAGAATTTCTCGGCTAAATAGTCAATCAAAGGGGAATCAAAGCGAACCCAAAGCAGATTAAAGCAATCAAAGAACTACCTTCTCTGAACAAAAAAAGAGAGCTTCAAAGGCTAACTGGCCGAATAGACGCTCTAAATCGGTTCATCTCGCGATCAACATATAAATGTCTCATATTCTACAACTTATTGTGGGCAAACAAAGAGTTCAACTGGAACGAGAAGTGCGAGAATGTCTTTTCCAAGTTAAAGGAGTATCTTTCAACTCCACCAATTCTTGCGAAAACCGAAGACAAAGAGCCCCTATACTTATACATTGCAGTATCAACATCAGTAGTGAGCAGCGTGCTAGTTCGAGATGATAGAGGAACTCAACATCCAATTTTCTACACAAGCAAATCTTTGGACGGAGCCAAAACTAGATACCCGACTATAGAGAAACTTGCGTTAGCGGTGGTGATCTCAGCAAGGAAGTTACGACCTTAGTTCCAATCTTACACTATCATTGTGTTGACCAATCACCCGCTAGAAACGATTCTATATAGTCCAAACCAGTCTGGAAGAGTGACTAAGTTGGCCATCAAATTAAGTGAATACAACATGGAGTTTAAAGGAAGAACGAGTGCAAAGTCTCAAGTACTAGCTGACTTTCTAATTGAGCTGGCCCATGACTTGGAACCCTTAGAATCAGATAAAGTTCTTCGACCATGGAAGATTTACGTTGATGGATTACCGTCGCAACATGGCTAAGGTATCGGAATCCAACATGAAAGTCCGACAGGAGAAATCTTGGAGTAATCATTTCCACTTGCGTTTCCAGCATCCAACAACGAAGTAGAATATGAGGCATTGAGCGCAGGGATCAGGCTGACCAAAGAGATCGGAGCAATTGAAGTATAATGTTATTATTATTATCAACTGGTAGCCAACCAAGTGAATGGAGGCTATGATACCAAGAACGATCGGATGGAAGCATACCTCTAAGTCGTCAAGGGTTTGACAAAGGACCTGAAATTCAAAGTAAACAAGATTTCACGATCTGTGAACACTTCAGCCGACACCTTAGCAGCTCTCGCATCCACAACAGATCTCATTCAAAGGCGGATAATACCAATCGAGAGTATAGACCAACCTTGTATAAGCCTACCGAATGGAGACGTTGAACTCGTCTTGGCAATTACTGAAACTGCGAATCATTCCGATATCGAGATGCCATATAGTGAATAGCCTAGTGAGCAGAAGATAGACTGGCGAAACAAGATTCTTGCAAACATCATGGATAGAGAAACCCCAGAGGACAGGTGGGCAGCTCACCGACTCAAGACCAAATGCGCTTTCTACGCCCAAGTCGTTGGAAAGTTGTATCGGCGAAGTACGAACAAAATCCTCCTCACTTGCATCCATGGTGATGAGATCAATAAAATCATTTAAAAGACATATGATGGAGCTGGTGGAAATCACAAGAGTGGAAGATCACTCGAGTATTATTGGCCGACAATGGCGAAGGATTATGCGCAATACGCAGCCAAATGTGACAAATGTCAACGACATGTGCATATCATCCACGCCCCAATTGAAGAGCTAACTTCAGTAGCTATGCCGTATTCATTTATGTGGTGGGCGATGGACATAGTTGGTCCATTACAATCATCTTAGCAAAAGCGTTTTATGTTTGTCATGACAGATTACTTCTCAAAATAGGTCGAAGCAGAGGCTTATTCGGACATCAAAGACAAAGACGTAGTCAAGTTTATGTGGAAGAACATAATCTACCGACATGGGCTGCCCTACGAGATTGTAACAAACAACGGATCTCAATTCGTCTCGGTGAAGTTCACTAACTTTTGTTCCACATAGAACATCTGAGTGAGCAAATCCACTCCGCGAAACCCACAAGGAAACGGACAAGCCGAGGCAACAAACAAGCAGATCATAGATGGAATAAAGAAAAAGCTTTCGGAAAATAAAGGAAATTGGACTTCCGAATTAGACGATGTGTTGTGGTCGCATTGGACAACACCAAGACACTCAACCAGTCGTACTCCTTTCTCCCTTTCTTATAGAATGGAAGCAATGACCCCATCAGAAATTGTGGTACCAACTATGCATTGAGAACGCTTTCCCAAAGATGAAAGTTCAATTAATGAAGCAATGGAACCCAGCATTGACGACTTGGAGGTTGAATGCAACAAACCACTTCTCCGAGTACAGATCTATCAACAACAGGATACAAAGTACTACAATAAGAAAGTTTCTGGAAGACACTTTGCAGTAGGTTATCTAGTACTCCGGAAAGTGTTTGAAAACACGACTGAACTTAACGCAGGAAAACTCTGCGCCAACTGGGAAGGGTAGTATATCATCGGCAAAATCGTAAAACCAGGAGTCTACAAGATCGTGACTATGGAAGGAGAGATGGTTCTATGAAGTTGAAACTCCATCAACTTGAAACAATTATACTATTGAAGATACGCCGACTCGGCGATTTAGGTGCGTTACTTGACGCATCCTCATCTAATTAATTATGTAATTAGAACTACATATTGGCTTGATCGTTAGAGGGTACGTAGGTTGCCTTTGGGTGCACCAATAACTAAATAAAATTTCTATAAGTTCCCATCTTAGGTTCCAAAAAAAAAAGGGTGACACCCTAACTCCCGAAAAATATGAGATTAAATTCTCGCAAAAACATTCACAGGCTAAGTTTTAAAACCTCACTAGGTCAAAAAATCACGTTCAATATAGCCAAATCTTAAAACCTCACCAGATCTCTGAACTCATAAATAATAAAACCAAACCTCACTGAAAGCCGGGACCTAGTCTCTCGCATAATCATAACACAGCCTTTTCGCACAAAAGCCGAGATCTAACTCTCACAAATCATATAACTGAGACCTAGTTCTCACAAACAAACATGAGATCTGATCTCACGGCTATACGGGATCTAGTCCTTAAACAAAAACATTCTCATGACGGAAAGGTCTTCCAATCAGAAGTCGAGTCCTAAACTCTCGCCGATTTAATAGACTCATTAAACTATTCTATAAAGTCTTTAGCAAAGCAGAGGTATTTCCATTTAAGCCGAGTCTAAATCTCGCTGAGTCCCTAAAATCGAGCTCATATTTAGCCGAGTCAAAAACCTCGCACCAATAAAGCTGAGTCTAAATCTTGTCGAGTCCCTAAAATCTCGCTTGTATCTAAGCCTAAAAAATCTCGCAGAGTCCCTAAAATCCCGTTCGTACCTAGTCGAGTCTAAGTCTCGTCGAGTCCCTAAAATCTCGCTCATATTTAGCCGAGTCAAAATTTTGCTCGAAAACATAAAACTCGCACAAAAATAAGAAGAGTCAACTAAGCTCTGTCAAATCCAAAATATCTTGATCATAATTAATTGAGTCTTAAAACCTCATTGAGTGAACTTCGAAATTTTCCAAAACAAAGGAGAATAGCGGAATATTATACATTCAAAATATAATAAGCAATGTTTTGACAAATTTCCCCCTAAAAAGGAATGAATATGTTTTTACAACAAAAAAAAGGGAGAAAAACTAAACCCCAGTCCTGCCCTGCTCTGCTTCGGCATTTCCCTGCTCAACCAAGTCTTCATTGTCGGCAACCTTTGAAAAAAATAATATCTTTGTTTGAGCCATACCTGTCGAAATCTCGAATAGGAAATAATATAATTTCAAAATCCTTTACATTAACCTTTGTACAGTCCTCAGTCCCGGGCATAGCTATCTCATTCAGATCTGACCTAAACGTAAGCACCTCGTTCCAAGCTAAAGCAGTTTCATACAGATTGGGAGACTCACAGTACTTGAAAGTCGGCATAACCAAGTCATCCGGATGAAGAGCCTTGACAACCTCCTTCACGTCAAGGGCCTTAGCAGAAACAAGATCGGAAGCCCCAAAAGAGATAATCTCAGTATCAATCAGGTTCTTCTTACTCAGTAAGTCTGTAAGAGATGGTCGTAGCCACGCATCTGAGCATAATCCAAGCGGTTGGTCAAGCTTGCATCAAGGAAGTCGAAACGATCCGAGATCCTTTTGAGATGATCAACGATGAAACCTGAAACAAAAGAAAACTCGTCAACATTTCAAACATGTAAAAGACTGAAAATACTTAGCTTTACCTTTAAAGGTGCATATGCCATCCTGAAGAGAGGAGATGGCCACTTTATGCTTCTCTGCCACCCGGAAAATAGCATCTTGGAACTTGGTAGCAGACCTTGAAGCATCCTTAAGAGCAGAAATTTCCTTCTCGTAATTTAGAGATTTCAAGCCCTCCGCCTCTAACTCCGATGTTACCTAAGTTAGATCAGTCTGAACCACCACCAAGAAAGACCTAGCCTCCGCCGCCTCCTTGTAAGATTTCTCCAGCTGCTTTGACATCTCACTTAAATGGTGGGCATTCTCGGCCTCAGCAGCCATCGCATTCTCTTTCCCCTATAGAATCCAATTCATCTGGGCAATCATCTGAAAAAGGGAAGGGAACCAAAGCGAAAAAGTCAGTAATAAGCCAAGTTAGATAATAAAAAAATGGTACTAAATACTAACCGAGAACGTTGACTTTGCCATGGCAATGTACACCTCTTGGTTGACCATCTCGGAGGAAGAGCATCGATAGAATCTCTAAGGAAGCGCATTAAGTTGGCCCCTTCCATCTCACAATCCTTGATCAGCGCCGACTCTTCAAAGGCGTATTTAAAACAGAAATCCCCTGAAGCTTTACTCCTCTTGTTGGAGGGGACCTCGCCAGGAGGAAGATGATCTTTGTGTTTGTTGGTTGCCTTCCGAGCAACCTTAAGAGCAGCGGTGCTTAGCAATGGAGATTTTTCGAGATGTATTACCTTTAACGGTAGGATCAGCTGCCGACTTCTTCTTCTTGGTCTTCTTCTTCAGACCCGAGGAACTAGATGGGGACACCGGGGATTCAAGATCTCGAAGCTTAACAAGGGTTTTCATCTTCTTCTTCTTGGAAGATGGGGAACCCATGGAACCCTTACTGATCTTCTCGGGAAGATCAGCCTTAGCCTCAGAGGCCGGAATTTCAGATTCTTGAGATTCCAATTCAATAACAAGAGTCTAAGAAACAGCTGCTGGCTGCATTGCGGCAGCCGAGTCCTCTTCAGGGACGGAGTCAGCAAGTGGGAGAATGCCGACTTCAGCAGGAGAAGTCAGGATATCTCCAAAAATGGCATCTAGGCCACCAAAAATATTGGGCATGATCAAGTCATCAACCCTCATGTCAACTTGCAGAACTTCTAAGAAAAAGAATATCAGTCAGACATCAATTTAAGACTATAAATGCAAATTTCGTTTATAGAAAAACCAGTGATTTACCCCTTTGATAGCGAGAAGCAGTCTTCTTAAGAAGATTTTCAGGTAAAAACTTCCAGTTGAGCCGAGGAACGCTGAAAATTTTGTCCAATAACTCCTGGTGCTTGGGGAGAAGAGGACAGACAGCTGCAGATAGATGCTGAACTTCAAAACAAAAGAGATAAATGTGAGTATTCGGGAGATAAGTAGAGGCAAAACATCGTCATTCCTGAAAATCTACCAGGTATTCTAGCCCAGGAAGTACGAAACTCCAGAGGTCTCCATGGATGAAAGACGTCTTCATGATGAATGAAGAAGTACTGATTCTTCCAATCGGTAACTTTAGAATTTGGCTCATCAAAAAATAAAAGGCCAGTTTTGGCCTTGGAAAAGTATGTCTCTTTTGAGGCCTTGACTTCACAGAAATTAGTCTTGTCCTCGAACAACCGAGTTGAAACGTCAACACCCGCCTCGCTGCCAAGAATCAAAACCCCCAAGATGTTTGCAACTCCAGAAACTCCAAGCTGAGTCATTGCAATCTTCCGAGCATAACGGTACCTAGGGAGGAGATCCGAAATCGGAAACCACACTTAGGATTCCGTGAACCACCAGTCATAGATGGCGACGTATCTCTCTGGAGGAGTCCAAGGTTGGGCACTAGAGTTTGGAAGTTTAATATCAATATCTTCCATCTCAGGACACGCGGCATAGAGTTTTTCAGGTCTCTTCGAATTGATGATCGATGGCCCGACATCGAGGTTATTATACCAGTCTCCTAAATCACTAAGTGGACTATTGGAAAAATACATATCTACATAATCGTGGGTCATACTACTACTGGAAGCTGAAAAAAAGTTATAACTGGAATCAGAATTTTCAAAACTAGATTCAGATCTATCCCTCTCCATGGCAATGGTTTATAAAAAAAAAGTAAAGCAACTCTGAAATTAAATTAGAGAGAGAAAGAAGAGAGAGAAGTTACCTTGTTAATCTCAGACGAAAGTAAAAAGTAAAGAATTTGGAGCGGTATTTATAAAAAAGTAGCGGAAGGCGAATCGGCACGAAATGATGACTTACGGAAACCAAGAAAACTACCTCAAACAAATCAATCGCAGAATCGACAATAGTTTTCTAAGTCTGGGGGGAGACATTTGTTGGAGGTGGATCCGAGATCCTACTTCGGTCCACGAGAAACAATGGGCCAAATTCGTAGTATTGAACTCAGCAAGTTTATCGAAGTCTCAACTCAGAAGAATTCCTTCTCGGAAGCGCATGGAAGCTTGAAAGGAAGTCGGACGACACGTCAGCAAACAAATAAATGAAAATTTTTCTTTTCCGACATGGAAAATTTTCGAAAATCTAGCAAGAATCTTCTAGATACAATCTTATCTAGAAATTTGTATATTTTCCTTTATTCAATCTACTTTGTAACCGCCTCTATGGTCTATAAATAGAGGAGCAGTTCGTTCAAATTAGGGATCCGCTTTTTGGCACTAGACATTAGGTCGTTCAATCATCATATTCGCAATACACTGCTTTTTCTCCAAAGTTCTAAAAGAATCCTTGCCCAATCTTCTCTCTTTATTCAGAATCGTAGGTTTAGCTCCTTATGCTAGACCTGGTTCGAGCAAGATGTACTTAGTTTTCATATTTTCGTTTTTAATTTTTGTCAATTTTAATATTTCAATTTTTTACAAAATATTTTAGCTTTATCTCTATCTCTATTATAATAAAACCGTAGCAATAAAATTTTATGTATCTTTGTAGAAATATAATAAAAATTTTAAATTCCTTGATTTTTTTATTGGTCGATTTTTTTTAACTATTTAATTTATTTTTATTTTATTTAGATATGATAATTTTTAAAACTAATTATTTATTTTAATTCGATCATACAATTAAAAAGTAAACTTTAACCAATTAAGATTTGATTTTCTTTAGTTTAAAAAGGAATCTCTAACCAATTAAGATTTAAAATAAAAATAAGAATATTCCATATGTTATTTTTCTATAAAAACATAATATCATACAACAATCAAGAGTAAAACTGTTGTTTTAACATAAAAACTTATATTCTGGTAATTTATATTAGTTATGTGTATAATTTTAATTTTTATATAGTAGATTTTGTGTGTTTGAAAATTACATAATTTTTATTTCATCTTTTTTGAACGGATTTATTTATACTTTAAATTATAAGACATTTTTTTATTTAATTTAATTAAAAATAATTTATAATTCACATTAAATAATAAATATTAATTTATATATGAATCTCTTACTTTTATATCCTAACATAATAATATAATATCTATTTATATATATTTTAAGTGCTAATACAAATAGATATATTATAAGATAATATATAATAATAATAAAACTATGTAATTTCGGATTTAATAAATAACAAGTTGTTAATGAGGTGAAATAAATAAAAACATTAAAAAATAAATATTTCTAACATTAAATTTCAAATGTATATATTTAAAATATATTAAATTTTAAAAAATGTACTAAAAATTAGAAATAAAAATAATTTTTAAATACAAGTTTATATTACTTAATGAACAATTACCCATGTTTACCTAAATAATTACATGTCTACAAATCTAAATGAAAATGAAATTAATAGTCTAAATGAATGCGGTTCAAGAACCTTAGTTAAATACAAGTATAAAAACAAATTGAATATGTGTCTTAAATCTTAAATGACATGAGTCAAAGAAGTTTATATACGAAAATTGTAATGCATCAAAATTTCAATCAATAGAGATCAAAAAATATATTCCGTGTACAATACTGATCGTCACTATAAATTATAGATTAATTTTTATTATATATATCAAATATATATATAATTAATGAATTTACATATAAAAACCAAACATGTGCATAGTGTTCGAACTGGATTTAGCACAATGTGGTGCTAAACCCTAATTATGATTATTTGTAAAGACAAATAGGTAAGAATTCCAGCCTTTTAAGGAGACAAAAAGAAGAGAGTAAAGAGTTGTGTTTATTCAATAGTAGAATGTCTATAAGTTGTGTGTCGAATTTTCCATGTCCTCTCTTTAGAGGTAGTCTCCTCTATTTATAGATGAATGAAGGAGGTTTAAACATAGATTACAATGTAATATTTCCTTTTCCTAATATGAAGGTTAATATTATTTCTAAAAGATATTCTTAGATTCTTGGAAATATTCCATATTTGAGATATGAAAAATTTCTTATCTTCTTGTTTGTCTTGAATGGTAGATTTTGGGCCGAGATGAGCTTTATTCGAAGTCCAAGATATACCTTGAGCCGTGTTGGATTTATGTTGGGCTAATAGTGGGGTGAAACCCACCTCCAACAATAGTCCTCTCCCAATTCGGCGAAGGAAAATATAATTGAGTTCGGCGAATTTCGAATAAATAATATGAGGTGACTTTCCTAGCACATGCGTGCAAGCATAAATATGTAATTAATTAATTTTAAATTTTTTTTATACAACAACGAATTTAGAGCAAATAGCCACAGATTTTTTCAAAAAGAAAGCAACAATCATCCATCATTTTCCATGGCAACGAACGTATAGCAACGATTGAGCCAAAAAAAAATTTTGTTACTATACGGTCATTGCTACGAAAAATGGTGGCTGATTGTTGTTTTTTTTTTTATAAAAGTTTTGTGGATGTTTGCTGAAAATTTGTTGTTGTACTTGTTGTTGTCAGGTAGCCATACATTAGGTATCAAGTTTTTAATAATCGATATTCCATAAAAACACTAAAGATAAAATCAATATAATATGTGAAAATATATTTCTATAAACAAAAATTTCTAAGACTTAAAATACAATATTATCTATTTTATAAAAATAATATATTAAATAATTGCTTTAATCAACCTTTCATGAAACAAATCATGTTATACATATGGTTATGTTATGAAAACTTTTTTTTCAATAGTTTATTTTTTGAATAAAGAGGAATTTTAAGAAATGTCCTTTTTGACATGCCCCTTTTCAAATAGTGCCCCCTCATGCTTATTTCCCTCTCAATTTCCAAAAGAAATGGTATGTTTTGAAAGAGGCATATCAGAAAGGGCATTTTTGAAATTCTCCCAACAAAACTAAAAAATTTGTAATCAAAATTTGAAAATACAGACTATTTTAGTCTACACACAATTTTAAACTAACTTCTTCGTATATCAAAACTATCTCAATTGATTTAAGTGATCTTCATAGTCTCATAATTTTCACCCTCATATATCATCAAAAATTTTATGATCGTTAGATTTGACACGTAGAATAATTCAATTAATTAGTAACTTTGAGAAATCTTACTTTATATAATAAGATATTACATGCTGAGTGCTGACTAACATCTATATAGATAATTATCTATATATAAGATTTATTTTATAATTAAGATATTTGTAATTATTTTATTGAATTTTAATTTCCTTTTATAATATTAACAACATTATTATTTTTAGATTATGATATAGTTAATTATTTACTATTCATTTTTATGTTAGGATTCGGTTCCTTCATATAATAGGATTTCAATTGTGTCATAGTTATGATTATCTTTTTTTTTTTTAAATATATCACCGAAAGTTTTATGATTGTTGGATTCGATACGTGGAAGAATCCTGTTAAATACTAACTTTGACAAATCCTTCTTTATATAATAAGATTCAATTCTTTCATATCATTGGATTTCAAATAGATATAAATATTTTATAGTATAGTTATGATTATCTTCTTCTTTTTAAATTGTTTTAAATATATCACCAAAAATTTTATGATCGTTGGATTTGACTTGTGGAAGAATCCTGTTAATTACTAGAAACCCTTCTTTATATAATAAGATATATAATATTCCAATAGAAATATGAATGATTATGATAACTATGGAAAATATGTATTTATCTTTAACATATTAAAATTTAAGTAATTGAAAAATTATTAAATCAAAACACAATAAACAAAAAATTTCTTATCTATTTTTTCGGATAATTTTAAAGCTTAAGAGAAAATTATATTTTTTCACATAAACATATTGTTTTTTTAAATGAATGAAAATAAAATAATTTTAATATGTAAAATAAAAAATTATAAGTAATTTATGTAATTATCTATATTATAAAAAATAAGATTAAATCAAAACAAACACAAAATAATTTCATGTTTTATAATATCTTAGAAAATTTATGTTATTTTTATATCAAAATAAATGAAATTAATTAATATTAAAAAACTTAATTTTAGTGTTAGGGGTAACTTAGTAATTTAATGTTAGGGCAACTCTGTAATCAACCACGTTAAAATTAGACATTGTGTTGACACGTAAGCTTTTTAACAAAAATCACTTCTCTAATAATATATAAGATTGTCAGGCGAAAATCCAAAATGGTGCAAGGTGCATGCACGTGTGAAGTAGAGATCAACTTTGCGAAATGCGAGAACTAGGCATGGTTTCACTGCAGAAACTGGTCTCGGCTTACGAGATGCGAGAACTAGTCTCGCTTTGATTGTGAGAATTTGGTCTCGGCTAAATGTTAGAATTAGATCTCATATTGCGAGAACTCGGTCTCGGTATAACTGTGAGAATTAGATCTCTTATTGCGAGAACTTAGTCTTGGCTAAATGTGAGAATTAGATCTCGTATATGCGAGAACTTGGTCTCGGCTTAATTGTGAGAGTTAGATCTCCGTTTATGAGATGCAAGAACTTGGTCTCGGCTTAGGGGGTTTGAACTAATCTCTATTATTTGCGAGAATTCCGTCTCGACAAGGTTTTAAGACTTGGCTTAGATCGAGCGAGACTTTAGACTCGGTGAAATTTGATGACTCGGCTTAAAATCGTGCGAGGTTTAAAGACTCGGCTATAGTGAGCGGGATTTTTAGACCCAGCGAGATTTTAAGACTCAGCTTAAAAGGTTCGAGAATTTGACTTGACTCGGCGAGATTTAGACTCGGATTTGAATCGTGCGAGGTTTTAAAGACTTGGCTACTACGAGTGGGTTTTAAGACTCGGATTAGAGAGTAGGGTCTCGGCCATTGTCGAGATTTGAAGACTCGGAATAAATTTTGCGAGCAACCCCCCGCAAACTCGACTTTTTAGAGAGTAGGGTCTCGGCCTTTTCAAGAGGTTTTAAGATTCGATGAAAGTTTTGCAAGATTTCAAACTCGGCAAAATTTTAAAATTCGATTTTTTGAGAGTTGGGGTTTCGACCTTTTTTTTTCTTTGAATGAGAAGATATCTCAATTTTAGAAAGATATATAGAGCAACAAAGTGTATATAACAGTCATGAATTATTGACAACGAATTAATTCAAATATGCGAGAATGATTTCAAAGATTCTTTAACATATATTGACAATTAAATGGCTATTTTGAGAAACAAGAAATTCGAATAAAGACCAACGAAGATATAAGTCGGTTAAAGAAATATAAGAAGTAAAGGAATGATATGATTTTAAAAGCTTATGCAACTGTGCCACGTACGATGATAAAAACATGTGCGCTTAACGAAATAGCATGTGATGAGTCGATAAATATAAATTTAGATAACTCTTTAAAATATGAGATGAAAAGTGAATGATATGGATCAATCAATATGCTAGCCACACAAGCCCACAAAGTTAATAAGCATGGACCATGAGATATACTTTTTAATTCAAAACTTCAACGTTTTAACAATCAATTTCAAATTTCGAAATTAGCCACGCAAATATTAGACGAGCGAATTCATGGAAAATGGGATATGAAATAGTCATGACGGCAATAAAAATCTGATAATATGTCGATTAAAGCACAAGAGATACTTAGCTTGAATTTTTGTCACGTAAAGAATTCTTTTCAATGTCGCTCCTTCTAGCGCCAACTGTTCGAACCAGATTTAGTATCTGATTATTTGTAAAGGAAAATAGGTAAGAATTTTAGCTTTTTAAAGAAACAAAAAGAAGATAGTAAAGAGTTGTGTTTATTCAATAATAAAATGTGTATGGGTTGTGTGTCCATGTCTTCTCTTTGTAGGTACTCTCTTCTATTTATAGCTGAATAAAAGAGGTTTAGACTTAGGTTTCAATGTAATATTTCATTTTCCTAATAGGAAGGTTAACATTATATCTAAACAATATTCCTAGATTCTTGGAAATATTCCATATTTGAGATATGGAAAATTTTTTATCCTCTTGTTTGTCTTGAATGGTAGATTTTGGGCCGAGATGAGCTTTATCCGAAGTCCAAGATGTACCTTGAGCCATGTTAGATTTATGTTGGGTTAATGGTGGGGTGAAACTCACCACCAATATATAGCACGAGTTCTAATTTATTATAAATAATAATATTATCAAATTATTTAAGTTTCCTTTGTGTAGCGTATATAAATTTTGAATAAATTAAATATTTGGAATTCCAGCCTTTAAAACTAAATATTTGGAAAATTTTGAAATATAATTTAATTTTTTTAGGCAAATAATATTGATCACTCAATTATCAGAAACTAAATATTCAAAAATCCAACTTTCAAAGCTAAATTCAGAAGATTTAAAATTATTTTCCTCTGCTACTCCCTACATGCAGTAGTATGAGCAAGATTAAAGATCACTAGGCTAGTCGGAAAAAAAAAATTATTACAATAATTGTTTATTAATTAGTCGATTATAAGATTATTTACCTAAATAAATGGTATTGAAAGTGATTATTAGTATTATATGTGATTATTTGATCTATGATAAAGTCTTTTTAATTAAAATAATTTTAATATTATTAAAGGCAACTTTGTAATCAACAATGCTAAAATTCAATATGGTGTCGACATATGATTATTTAAAATTTTAAGAGTTAATTATATTTCTTTAAAAATAAAAGTTATTAAGTTAAAATAAAAAATTAAATTTAAAACAAATTATTCTTAAATAAATTTAAGTTATAATATTAAGGTGTAACTTTGTATTCAAATATACTTAAATTGAATGTGGTGTTGACACATAATATATTTTTTAATCACTTCGCTAATAATATATAAAATATTTAGTTATTATCTATTATATGTGCTTCAAGATAATCTCAAATATTTTTCAATATTATCTTAAAATAAATAAAAAAATATTATGTGATTACAATTTTATTTTATCATAATATTTTCTTATTAACAAATGTGTTACAATATGACCGGGCCAAAACGAACTAAATAGCACAGTATTTAACTTAAAACAAATCTTTATATTTAAATTAAAACAAGAGAAATTTGGGCTGATATACACAAACTTTTATGAAACTCACAAACTACCACTATAGTCCCATTTCTTATTTAGGTGTTAGACATGACCCATATGGTGTAATTACCATTTCCTCTTTATGCCCAAATTTGACAAGATTTACAAGTTATTTATAAAAATTAAAAATATTTATATAAAAAAGATAAAACACAGATAATTTTGTTTTTCCTTCGTCTCCTTTCTCTTTTAATGTTCGTTGGTAACAGACGAAAGTTTCAATCTTTCAGACATAACAATACACTTCTGATATCTCTTTCTCCTTCCCAAGCAATTAAAACAAAGTGACAGTGATGATATGAGCTAAGAGAAAGGAAGATCCTTTATTGTTTCCCCTCATGAATCTTCCCACCGACGAACTAGCTCCGCCGTCTCAACCGAATCATTTATCGACTTCGTGCGATTTCCACCAAATGAGCACATCTCTAGTTTCTGTCTTTCATGCCTCTGTGACCGTCTCTCCATCTTGGATCCGACCCGGTTTCTTCCTAAGTTTTTTTAACATATATTTACCCGTCAACTTGGATCATATTTGCTAGATACTAATTCTAAAATCAATTCCAAACATCTCCCTCTCATTGCCTCTATAAATCAACACACAACAAACATTCATAAGTTTCTTAAACATAGATTTACCCGTTAACTTGTCTTATATCAACTAACAACTCTTTTATCAGCTATACATTTTCTTACCGTCTAACACACTGCAATTCGGCTACGTTTTACCTTAATCAACTTTTATCTGCTACGCTTTTCTTAGCTGTAAAGCTTAAATCACTCTAAATCCTCTCCCTCTCACTGCATCCATGACTCAACACACTACATACTTTTCTAAGTTCATTAAACAAATATGTACCTGTTAGTTTGTATCGTACCTGCTAACTACTAATTTACCGCCTCTCCTTTAACTTAGCATCTAACACAAAGCAAATCATATCGGTTTACATTTCATAGTCTTTTTATCAGCGCAACCACTCTACTCTTTTATCTACTAAGCTGCCCTCATAGCTGTAATTCTAATATCAATTTCAAATCTCTCCCACTTATTAACTCTGTGACTCAACCCAATACAAACATTCCTAAGTTTCTTTAACATATATTTACCTGTTACCTTGTATCGTACTTGTTAACTTCTCCTGTACCAGCTATACATAATTTTACCATCTAACACAAATTAAATCCGCTCCGGTTTACATTACACAAACTTTTTATCTTCTTAGCTAATCAACCTTTTATCGGCTACGATGTTCATAGATGTTATGCTTTAAACACTTTAAATCCTCTCGCTCTCATTGCATCCAAGACTAAGCACACCACAAACTTTCCTAACTTTCTTTTACATATATTTACTTAGTGCCATGCCTAGGGTTATAGAGGCTTAAAACAACTAAAATAATTTTTTATTTCACAAATATAATATAATTAAATATATATAGATAAATAAAAATAATTTGTTTTTGTTACAATCTAATTTTTTTGGTCTATTAAATTATTTTCATAAAATAGGTTAATTTTGTTTTAATGTATATGTTAACTTAGCTATTTTTTGCGATATACTTGATTGCAAATAAAATTTAATCAATCACATATTTGAAAATGTTGTTTTAGCATAGACAAGTGATATTAAATCCAACTTAGTTCCTGAAATAACTTAGTCCTCATTAAAAAATAATCTAACTCTTGAGAAAATTATTTACAACGATTATAAATTGAATGTTTATATAATATAAACTAAAAAAATTATTATAATATATGATTTTTAAAAATAATTAGAAGCCCCAAAAATTAAATTTATTTGAGAATATCCGAGGTAAATGCTTTTATTTTTACTCATAGACACACCTCTATATTTACCTGTTTAACTAGTTTATTCATATGTCTGATAACCTAATAGTTAGCATGCACATAGCTAGTCATTGCTCATCATAATTCCTAAGCTTTCGTTCCTTTAGTCCTCCACAGTAGCCCTGAGAATATTATCCGTATCCGTCGGATATCCGTATCCGTATCCAAAAATTGA